>QXEO01000220.1:5454927-5589337 GCA_007115705.1 Dactylis glomerata
AGCACCGGAGCTCCGGAATCCATCAAAAACTTGCATGTGGCCCTAGCATATGTTTACAAGTGTGGTGGAGGGCTTATATAGGCAATATATAGCTCCCGGGTAAGGGCATGTTTGAAAACATGTGATAACACTTAGAAAGGTTCTGCACCTATAGGAGGAACCTCCCGCGTCGGGTCAACCGGAGGGAATCCGGTGGAATCTTGGGCTCAAACTTGGTATCCCATGTACAAATGTCCTAAAGAAATCAAAACAAACATAAAAGTCCATTGGTCAAACATCGTTCGGAGATATCTAGGGGGTAGATCCGCGGGACCCCGGTGTAGGGTTTCGGTGGTAACGAGCACCGGAGATCCGGAATCCATCAAATACTTGCATGTGTCCCTAGCATATGTTTAAAAGTGTGGTGGGGGGCTTAGATAGGAAATATATAGCTCCTGTCTGCGAGCATGTTAGAAGCATGTGATAACACTTAGAAAGGTTCTACACCTATAGGAGGAACCTCTCGCGTTGGGTCAAACGGAGGGAATCTGAAGGAATCTTGGGCTCAAACATGGTATCCCATGTAAAAATGTCCTAATGAAACCAAAACAAAGATAAAAGTCCATTGGTCAAACATCATTCAGAGATATCTATGGGGGGTAGATCTGCGGGGGGGCCAGTCTAGGGTTTCGATGGTAACGAGCACCGGAGCTCCGGAATCCATCAAAAACTTGCATGTGGCCCTAGCATATGTTTACAAGTGTGGTGGAGGGCTTATATAGGCAATATATAGCTCCCGGGTAAGGGCATGTTTAGAAACATGTGATAACACTTAGAAAGGTTCTGCACCTATAGGAGGAACCTCCCGCGTCGGGTCAACCGGAGGGAATCCGGTGGAATCTTGGGCTCAAACTTGGTATCCCATGTTCAAATGTCCTAAAGAAACCAAAACAAACATAAAAGTCCATTGGTCAAACATCGTTCAGAGATATCTAGGGGGTAGATCCGCGGGGACCCCGGTGTAGGGTTTCGGTGGTAACGAGCACCGGAGCTCCGGAATCCATCAAATACTTGCATGTGTCCCTAGCATATGTTTAAAAGTGTGGTGGGGGGCCTAGATAGGAAATATATAGCTCCTGTGTGCGGGCATGTTAGAAGCATGTGATAACACTTAGAAAAGTTCTACACCTATAGGAGGAACCTCTCGCGTCGGGTCAAACGGAGGGAATCCGGAGGAATCTTGGGCTCAAACATGGTATCCCATGTACAAATGTCCTAATGAAACCGAAACAAAGATAAAAGTCCATTGGTCAAACATCATTCAGAGATATCTACGGGGGGTAGATCTGCGGGGGGCCCAGTCTAGGGTTTCGATGGTAACGAGCACCGGAGCTCCGGAATCCATCAAAAACTTGCATGTGGCCCTAGCATATGTTTACAAGTGTGGTGGAGGGCTTATATAGGCAATATATAGCTCCCGGGTAAGGGCATGTTTAGAAACATGTGATAACACTTAGAAAGGTTCTGCACCTATAGGAGGAACCTCCCGCGTCGGGTCAACCGGAGGGAATCTGGTGGAATCTTGTTCTCAAACTTGGTATCCCCTTTGATTGTTTGCAAAATGATGAAGTATAATTTAGTAAAAAGATCATATGCTCATATTGTATGACTATATGCGAATGAAGATGCTAGCATCCCGATCACCCAAAAGTTTGGGAACTAATATTATACTTGCATTCATCCTTAATAAGCTATAGAGTTTCATCATGAAAATGTCATGAAGGACGAATGAAAAGGTATCGGCTAAATTGTTTTGCTATACCAAAGAATACTAAGAATGGAATCTGGAAGAATACCAATCATATGCTGATGGCGATCCACTTCAATTGCAAAATCCAAGGCTATTAGTATTTGACTAAAATCCTTTGGACTATGTGTCAAAGATTGACGCCACTATTGATGTCGATAGATTCTTCTAAAAGGAGAGGAAATGCTAATATATCTACAAAATTATTTGGTAGAAAAAGGAAAAGACTGGAATTGTCCAGCTCAGGTATATAAATGATATACATGTTATATGAAATTCTTTTGCTCGTTAACAATGTAATTCTTGGGTATTCGATACTGATTTGTTGGTATGAAATGTCATACAAAGCAACACAATACAAGAAGTACAATGGCCTAAGTAACTAGTAAAAGAATATGGTAATGATGCATATCGAGAAAATAAAATGTTATTGTGCTTCTCGTCGGCATAAAACCTAGCCTTCTAGATATTTAAGAACTTATAATTGTTATTTTGTTCTAGTATTATGAGAGCAATGGTTGTTCAAATTATTACTGTCTTCCATAATCGATGGATAGATTATTATTATCTTGTTGGGTGAAATAGACATTTATAACACTAATGCTAAAGGTCGCAAGACAAAACAAATTTCATTATATGTGACCACCGCCGTTTAAGTCATATTGGAAACAAAACATGAAAGAAATTCTATATTGATAGATTTTCGAGTCATTTGATTTTGAATTGATTGACGCTTGTGAGACTTTTCTTAAAGATGATTAAACTCCGTTCATGGGCCATAGAAAGAAACAAGCGACTAACTACATGGAGATCGTAATGTTGATGTATTAGTTCATATGTGAAGTCGAGCGTGGTGTATTTTCTATTTCATCAATGACTCAAATAGATGTACGGTTATATCTACTTGATGAGATAGAAGTATGAAATTGTTCAATTTATGAAGTGAAAATTGTTGTAACAAGAATATTCAAGTTGTATGATTAGATCATAAAGAAGAATATTTGAGTTACAAGTTTAGCAAACATCTAAGAGTTAGAGGAATTGTTCCACAAACTTGCATCATGATAAACACCATAGGAGTATGGAGTTTTCGATGGATGTAATCAAACCTTGTTTGACATGTTAGATCAATGATGAAAATAAACTACCAATATAATTGGTGGATTATGCTTTAGAGACTACCCGCCGAGTTTTTTCACTGAATAGAGTGCCAATCATAATCTGCCGAAATAAAACCATACAGTTATAGTTGGTCTTTCTTGGATGTTGGTATGCAAGGCATATATTTAAAATGTTTACAACACACAATCGGATTAGTAATGTCTTTGTAGGTTATGCCAAGAATGTCGATGCGTATTCCTTTTATTATGAACCCAAACACATAGTGGATTGTCACTAAAAGAAGTGATTTTTATGAAGGAGTTCGCTCTCGCGAAAGGGTTAAGTGGGAGAGAAGATAGAACTTGATGAAGTTTGTTGAAATCTGAGCAAGATGATCAGAGTAGCTCAGCACAGAAATGTCTGGAAGCGGCACTACATTTATAGGCTCACACATCTTCAATATGTTGTAGTCACGACATCGAGTTCCTATTAACCAGTTGGTCGTAATCAAATAGTAAGATTGAGGACGAGATATTATTAGATAATAGTAACCAACACTATACAAAGAAGCGATGATGGGCCCTGACTTCGTCATATGAATTATTCTAGCAACAATTACATATTGAGATGTGATAGTTGAATAAACGAAACAACGTTCCTCTACCGGAATGCACACCAAGGACGTGTAACTGACACGACCCAATGGGTTTGTTGATTCAAAGGTTGCTAGATATGTATGCAAACTTCTATGGTAGAAGTAAGCATAGCGAAGTTGGAATCTTCAATGATGAAAATGTTAAAGTGTTAATTTCATTAAGATATTTGAAGATGCTTGTATTTATAAGAAAGTAAGTGGGAGCGCTAAGACATATTTCTAATGCTTTATGTAGATAACATATCGTTCATTGGAAATTATGTGTTTTTCTTGATATTGTTAAGTTTTCATTAAAATTAGTTTTTGATGAAAGACTTAGGTAAAACCAGAATATTAAGCATCAATGTCTATGCAGATAGATTGAGGCACTAATATAGTTTTGCCAGAGTACATAGATGAAATATTGAATTTGTTCAATATGGAAACAATAAGAACGGTTCTTGTTGCATGGAAGAGGTTGGAGCAAGAATCAATTGTTTTGACACTTGATGAGTGAAACCACAAGAATGATTTTATCAATTTTGTATACCATGATATGTAGATCCAGATGTGTCCAATGCTCTAAAGGTTATAGCATTCATATGATGATCGTTGGACAATAGTAAAGATATTATTATGCACTTTTGAAGAAGTAAGAATATGTTCTGTACGCAGAAGTGACAAATGGTTCATTGCAATGAGTTACATTGGCTTTGTCACACATACAAGTAAAATTTTATCTCAATTTTAAGCCATTTGTTTTTAGTTAGAAGATGGCATAATAAGATGGAAGAAAGTTCCATGATGACTTGGATGAGTTCCAATGTTAATATTGTGGCGGACACTGCAACGAGGGCTAAGTATATAATCGCTTTAGAAGCGGCATAAAAGATGCAAAGTAGATAGTGATAATCCAACTTATTTGTGGCACTGTCGTCCAGGTCATATTGGCATAAAACGCATAAAGAAACTCCATTCTGATGGACTTTTGGAGTCTCTTGATTTTGAATCATTTGACACGTGCAAGCCATGCCTCATAGGCAAGATGATCAAAAACCCGTTCTCCGGAATAATGGAGCGAGCGACGAACTTATTGGAAATCATACATACCGATGTGTGCGGACCAATGAGTATTTCAACGCACGGTGGATATGCTATTTTTCTAAGTGTGCTAGTACTATGTAGTCCTATTGTATGACAATAGTGATAACATAGTCTCGACCAAGAAACAAAGGTCTCACCAGAAGACCAAGTTTATACGATGTTATCTCATACAAGATGAGTAATGCGTGCTGACATAAAAGAATATGCAAATACAAACGGACCTGAAAGTATCAGACCCGTTGATAAGGTTTACCACGTGCAACGCGTATAAATAACACCGGAATGCCATAGGTGTTAAAGGCGCAAGTATTAACTAGATTATTGACTCTAGTGCAAGTGGGAGACTGAAGAAAATATGCCCTAGAGGCAATAATAATATTGTTATTATCATATTTCTTGTTCATGATAATGTTTATACTCCATGCTATAATTGTATTAAGCGGAAATATTAATACTTGTCGGAGGCCTATGTGGGCCTAAGGGGAAGTGTCCTGGCCACTTTGGGCCAGGCGCACAAGGCCCAGCCGGCCAGCCCTTAGGGGAAACCCTAAGGGAACCTTCCAGAAGGAGGGGGGAAACTTGCCCCCCACTCTTCCCCCTAGGCCGCCGCCCTAGGGCTTGGAGGAGGGGCCAAGGCAGCCGGCCAGCCCCCCATATAAGGAGGGGCTGGGGCGCAGCCCCCTGTCCAACTCCAACCCTAGCCGCCGGCCAACTGCTGCCCCTCCACCTCCCTCTCTCGCGACTGTGTGTAGGCGAAGCCCTGCCGCAGAAACTCTCCACCATAAGCACCACGCCGTTGTGCTGCAGATCCAATCTATCTCTCCACCATACTTGCTGGACCAAGGAAGGAGGAGACGTCGCTGCACCGTACGTGTGCATCTCTCGGAGGCGTCGCCACTTGCGGCGTTGGATCGGATCGGATCGCGGGGAGGAGACGGCTAGTGTAACACCCCACTTTTTGTAACCCTGTTTAAGCTAAGTTTGGTAACACAAAAATGAGGGCCAACAAAAACTTTTTGTGCTTAATCAAATTTACTGGAATTTATTGCATGTTTGCCTTACTGCTGTGTAAATTATGTTTGCAAGAGTGTAGTTTGAAGAGTAAGTTTGTGGGCCAACTCAATCATTGTGTTCTTGTGATCAGGCCATCTTTTATGCTACAAGCTTTTTTTTCTCAAAATAAAGTATCTTGACACCTCTTTTATTTTCAAAATGTCTTATTTTCCAAAACAGGAGCCAAGACCTATTTCAAAACAAAAGCTTTACCAAGACGGTGTAACATAGTGTTGTGATCCCACTATTTTATAAAAATACTATTTTATCAACCTTTGGCAAGTTGTTTTCAAAACACCTTTTAAGAAAACTTTATAAAGGAGACGTTTGTGTCTCCAATAGCTTCCAAAAATATTTACAAAAGCTTACTTCCCTTATTTGAACTCATTTCAAACTTTCCCATTGCATGAGCGTTAGTGAGCATTTGTTCTGACCTTGTCCTAGTGATGCTTGACTAGTTGCTAATGTTTGACTTTGTGTGGTGAGTTGACGTTTTATGGTCTTGTTTGACTCTGATTGAGTTGGTTGTGCATATAACTATGACCTATAGTTAGGCCTGTGGCTAACCTATCTAAAACCCATCAAGTTATATAATGGCCAGTGGGGATACGCTTGTAAAGTATTTTCAATTTATTTATTTATTTTTCAAACAAAATCCCTTTATAAATATCTTTCTTCTCTATCAACTCTAAAACTCCCTTTCTTATGAAAGGAGTATATATTTAGAACACAAGTTTATCAAATATTAGAAAGGAGGTTCACTATTATGTGAGCCCTCATTTCATTTTACAAATTTCCTATTTCAAAAATAGCAGAAATGGAAAATACCTCTTTGGAATTATTCTTGTCTCTGAAAATTATGGGAATGAGTGCCCAAGGTTTATAAAAGTGAATGTGGCTATCTTCTCTCAAAAACCTCCCACTTGGCTATGATCAACTTTTGGGTGCAAATCAACTAACAACAAGTTATGATCTATGTGTATTTGTGAGTAGCCAAATCTCAAGATCCATCTTGAAGATTCCCCTATTCACCCTCTACCTTGTTAATTACTTTTACCATCTGACCAAGATCACACTCCAAGCTTAAGTTCGTATGTTCTCTTCTCAAAATGGTTCCCGTCCAATATCTCTTTTTGAACAGGTTGCCTCACAGCTTGTGTGTCTATTTGTGATCAAATCTTAGAATCCTGCTAGTAATACAATAGCACCAAGTTTCCTCTATGAAATGTTGTACTGCAATAAATCATTATCAAGTTTGGTTTTCCCTCCAAAACCTCAAAACCCTAGCTCTTCTCTATTTTGACTGTGAATCTATTTCAAGGTTCTCCCAACTATTCTGGAATCTTTCCTCAAATAAAGGCTTGATGAGTGACTGACATGGTTATCATGCCCTTCCCATCACAAATAATTCTCATGAAATAATTCTCTTTATTCTATTTTTTTTTCTTTCTCTAAAGTGCATGCAAGGGTACACATGCCATTTCTTGCTCTTATTGCATATCTTAAATTTGAGGAAAGCTACTATGCATAATAATGCAAGTAGAACACTTTGAACCCAAAAATATTATCTTGCTACTTTCAAAAAAATTCCAAGGCTAGTTCTAATGAATTTAATTCAAAATTGGATCAACTCACATAAAGGAATCAAATCTAATGCCAATAAAGTCCTTACTCGAATGGCATCATATCTACATCAATCACACCTATCTGATCTACCTTTTATCTTTGTAAAATATCGCGTGATCATCATTGACATTAATCATTATTTCCATATCTAATTCTTCAAACATTCACGAGTCAGCACCTAACCATCAAAATGACCACTCCAACACCTTTACCTCTCTCTGGTTGAGTTGCATAGCTACAACATCCTTTTTATTTTATTTTATTTGCTAATGGTTGGTTTGGGAGGGGGATGACTGATGCCAAATCTTGATCTAAACCACACCGACCATCCCGGCCAGTACCTGAGCAAGTACATGTACCCCCACACACCAGCTGACCCCGCCAGTGAACCTAGAGGCCAACCCTTCCTCCCTCCGTCTCTCTGCTGCCCTAGCACGCACACGGCATGCTTCACATTCTAAAACGAGCACATCGGACCGAGTAGCCTCGCCACTGGCCTCCCCTCGGTAATGCAAGTCCATTGAGCACGCGCCCTTGCATTTGTCGCCTTCCTCATGGCTGAAACTGCCCTCGCTCTGAAGGCCGAAGAAGTGTCGAACACCTGGCGTGCGCGCGTTCGACGTTCTCTCCCCGAGCCGACCAAGCACCTTTGCACCTCACCTCTCGCCACTAGCCTCGCCTCGGGTCCCGTAACCACTGGCGCGCTCCAGCTCGACTCCGTGTCCTTTTCCCCTGGACGCACTCACCGCCCACGTCCGCCAGTCGGTGAGCGCCGCGTCTGGCAGTGCCCAGAACCGCCTCCCCCCCTTAGTTAAATCCCTCCCAGGCCAGGCCTCCACTCCTACCCATCGACCCAGATCGACAGAACCCACCCCCTCCCTCTCACTGCAAGAACAGACCGAACTCCGGCCCCTCTGCACCTCTCCGTCCCCGACTCCGGCCACGACGCCACCGTGGCTAGCTTCCCCGTCGCCAGTCCAGTGCAGACCACCTCCTCTCCCTCTCTATGTCTCGTTATTCTTCTCTGAAAACCAGAGAGACCTAACCTTTCCTTTCTCTTTGTCTCCCTGCAGCTCGCCCGCATCGTTTGGCCATCGAGTCTGACGTCTCCGTCGTTGCTGTAGGTCGCGGGCCGTCCGCATCGGCGTACGCAAGCTCACCTGCAAGCCTACGCCATCCAAGGAGACGCCCTGAGTACCGCTTCTCCGACCTTGCCGTCTTCGTTGCCTCCACGTTGCCCCACGGATCATGCCTGGACGTCGACGGTGTCGAGTATCTGGCCGTGCCGTCGCGCCGCGTATCGCCGTCCGCGTGAGCAGCCTGGCTCGTCTGCGGGTTGAAGGCAGCAGGGCATGCAATCACTCATCTCCGCCGTCCTCCGTGACCTCGTCTTCGTTCCAACCTCCCTCGGTTTGGTCCCTGGAGCCCTCTTCGACGACCGTCCGAGACGGAGCTTCCCGTCATCGACGCCCCCCAGCAACATAGTCGACCGGGAGCTTGCATGCATGCTCCGGTGGATCTCCTGCACAGCCCGGAACCCTCCGAAAATTCTGCGTCACCTCCGTTGCCCTAGACCCTCCCACGGTGAGCTCCCCTTCGATCTCCGTCGTCTCCATCGAAGTACAGCAAGACAGGCGCATGCATGACCTGTAGCACGAATATTAAAGCAACACTAGGATCGTTCAGGGCATATCCTCCATGCTAAATTCGGTCCACTAGGACAGCCCATATTTGATTCAGTTTCGGCCCGCTGACGTTTTTTTTTATATAGAAACCAAGTTAGTTCCTGCTAGATCTGAAAACTTCTAAAATTCATAATTAAATATCTGTAGATCCAATTTAGCTGATTCAAATTTCTGTGGGTTTCTTATGAATTTATCTCTCACCTGGAACTGGAATCTTGCCAAATTCCTTTCTATAGATTTACTTACATTTAATCTTGTAAAACTGTGTAGTTTCCACCTTTAAATACAAATCTCGAGTTACAGGAATCCTAAAAATATGAATCAAAATTCCCTGGAAAAACTTATCAAAATATATTTCATATGCCGCTGGTTTGAGTTCGTTTGGTTCTACTGTTTGTGTGCAGTAAAAATAAGAAGGGTGCTTCTAGACTGTTTTAAATAATTTAAAACTCAAGTTTTAAAGTAGGTATTGAGTGGATTCCAATTTTCAGTGGTCATGTACTTGTCTATCTTTCATATTCCCTGTTTGCAAATTTTTCTGATAAATTGATATTTTTCTGAGATTTTATTTTCTTAAACAGCCATTCTTTACACTAGGAAATTTGTAGAAAAATAACCACAACTTATTTTTGGGTGTATCCACTTTTGTTGGATTCATAAAAATGATACCTTACTGATTGTTATGCTGGTAGCATGCTTTGATCTAATAGAGTTGCCTGCTTGTTATTTAGAGCTTAATTAGGGTTTAGTTAATAGGTAAATCCTCGCTTTATTCCTAGAAATAGTTATTGGTGTATAAACACCTGAAAATGTTCAGTGAGTAAACTTGTTTGCTTATGATACTTTCTTGGTGTGAAATGTTTGTTGTGATGGTATGTGTGGCCTATTCTTGCTTGCATGCTTATATTTTTTGTTATTTTTTCGGCGCTAGATTCGAACGACACCGAGTGTGTCGAGGAGGGAGAAGTGTTTGAGTATCTGGAGGAGGAGGACCAGGGACAAGCTGAGAAAGGCAAGCCATCTATACTTGATACATATCTGATCCTATTAACTTACTTTGCATGTTTCGTAAAGGTTAATTAAACTGCATGTTTTTATATTGCTATAGTCCTTGTAGCAATTATTTGTTGGCTCAAGCTCCACGAGCCAATTTGTTATCATCCTTCGAGATGACCCCTTTGAACACCTATTCAAAACCCTTGCAGTAGTGGCTTGTTGATTAGCAGCAAAGCCTTTGGGAAACTTTATAGTGGAGCAAAAACTCTAGGTTGGGAACACTCAAATGAGACTTTGAAAAATGATTTCGAAAACCTTGGAATAGTGCTCTATTCCACTGAAGTGTTTTTAGGAAAATGTGTTCTGGAAAATGGAGAAAAGGAGGAGGAGGATTTATGGAAGAGGGCATTGTGTATAAGTATTCGCCAGACCAATTAACCCGTGCAACCACGATTACCCTGGTATGGGACGGGGCTTAGCTCGTAGTTTGTTTATTTTAGTACGGGAGTCTCATAACTATATAAGGGTACGCGGTACCCCGGAATCCGGGTTGTCCTCAGGAAGAAGGAAACACATATCACGGCATGTCCCGAGCCGCCGGAAGACACTATGGGTCTCCTGACGTGGCACTGGAGTTACGCTCGAACGTGGAGGTAGACTGCCAGGGTGTGCCGGGGAGGTACATACTTCATAGGGTAGATCCCCGTACTAAGGTAGATAAGCGAAAGGCTTTGATCGGGTGCTTGTCGTGGCATATGATGTTATGCGGGGAAGATGCCCACACGATGAGTATCCGGATGATTGTGGGTAAAGTGTACAACCTCTGCAGAGTGTAAAACTATTCGAATAGCCGAGTCCTCGGTCATGGACGGTTGGAATGGCCATACTTAACCTGTGTCGATTTTGGTTTTAAAAGTGGTTTTCGGAAAAATGGAGGAATGTACCGGACGGAGTACTCGGAGGGTACTGCCGTGGCAAGGGTATGGTTCGGAGTACTTGCAGGGTACTGCCGAGGGCATGGAGATGGTCATATGTGATTGACCTGGTTTTATAAAGGAAGGTGGTCATGTTTGATTGACCACCGGCTCTCTCTTGAAAACTAAATGAGTTTCCACCTTTCCTAGAGATTTTACTAAAAAGGTTTTCTAAATGTTTTCTTTAATAAGATTATAGAAATGTCGTAAGATATGCTATATCGACATGAGAAATTGACTAGATAGGATAAAGCTATATTAGAGCCTTTCTCCTTGCTACAGCCAAACTGCATGACAACACTTCTTCTTAGATGGTTTGCGAGTACAATTCCAAAATGTACTCACGGCTTTGTCCCTGGCTATTAACGTGGTCAGATTATGAAGAAGGTTATGAGGATGATGGTGAGGAGTTCGACGACGCCGGTGCGAACTAGGAACGTCTCCCAGTCAGTTGCCTGTAGGGTAGTAGGCATGACATGGGCCATCAACGCTGCTTAGTATCCGCTGCTTAGTTGTAGACTTGCCCTGCGTGGCAATATCATACTTGGTCATGTGACCAATTGTAAGTATATTATTCGGTACTGTAATGGATGATGTAATTCTGTTATCAACTCGGATATGTGGATTCATGACACACTGATCATGGGATCATGAATTGTATGCATATCGGGTATTCCGGATGGGTAATCCGGGGTCCCCACAGAGTTGGTATCAGAGCCATCCTGACTGTAGGAGACCTTAGTTAGCATGGGCGTTAGTTCGGAAACTACTTTTTGGGTAAACTTAATTCCAAACTTATTTCTTAGATAGGCAATAGTATGGCTTATTCCTTACTTACCCTTTTCAAAACTTCTAATCTTACCTCTCTAATTTTTCAAGGATTTTAAAGATTTTGCTATCTTGTGTCTCATGCTCTTTAAATTCTAAATATTGGACAACTGTTCCCAAATAGACCTGAAGCCTGGCAATTAAGGATGAAGCAAAGGTTCCACTCGAACTTCTTCAAGCCTGTCAAGTCCCGGGCTATGAAGCATGGCGCCCAACCTAAACCTATATGAAGCCCTTGTGGATACTCTCCCGAGAAGTGTTAAAATAATTTGCCTTTGGTTCGTCCCAAATGGCTATGTCAAGGAGCTGACCTTGTTCCTCCCTGGATTCGCACTTTTGCAGTTGCCAAGGAACAAGTACTTAGTTGCTTGACTAGTATTTATTAGGTTTGTCGGGCGAGTATGCCACCAGTGGCGCACTTTAGTGATCCCTCTAAAGACCTCGCAACCATGTGATGTGATACAAGAAGACTTACAAAACTGCACTTCCCAAGTCAACATCAACGGCTCAACAACACTTCAACTTCATCACCAACTGCCATCAAATTCCTGTTGAAGCGAGAGTCAAGGGGAATGAAGACATCAACAACTATGACCAACCATGACCCTAGGATGAATAGGATAGGCTCATTGTCTCATATGAGCTACCCCCAGCTACCGCGAGTATTAGGCGTTGTTGGTACTTGAAGTACCTCGTGTGATTCTTGCAAGTGTCTGTTGATTGCCTTGTGTGTTCTCGATAGTGTCTGCAGTTGCCTTGTGTGCTTCTTGAGTGTGTGATGTTACCTTGTGATTGTGTTTGTTTATGGCCTCTTGGCCTTAAAAACCCTCGGGTGTGTAAAACCCTAAATAGGAAGCCTCTCTAGAATGTGTTTTCCCTCTCATCCACTTATGTCTGCTCGAGTAGCATACATAAAGTGAAACTAAGACGCTAACTCCAACCTTGATAATGGTGGATCATAACCCTTCTCGCAACACCTCCCTAAGATCCGACGCGACAATTTTTGCTACGTGCTTCAAGCTTCATCAAGACCTCTCTACAACGTCAAGGAAGCAGAAGATAGATCCACATGTACTACAAAGGACTTCTAGAAGACGAAGACTTCACTAACCTGGATCGCCTAACCTTAAATCTAGGGTTTTGCTAACATTGATGATGCTCTCCTAACACCCCAACACTTGCTAATCTTCTAACAAGCCAACTAAGATTGAGCATAGAAGTATCAAAACCAAGCCTAACTTTCGTAGTTCAACCCGTTATCATCACTTGAAGCCCGAAGACTCACGTGCTTGATCTCTACTGAGCGAATAGAAGGATAAAGAATCTCTAAAATCAAGCCATCAATGTCAACTCTGCATTTAGGAGATATCCCTGGAGGTAGCAACGAGAAGAAGTGAAGACTTTTCTAACTAACTCGCTCACTCGTTCAAATTTTAACAGGTTTGACTGACTTATGCCACAGGTAGAAATCCACATGAACGTTTCTCGGAAAATGAAGTGGACTCAAGGTATCCCAATATACCTCAAGATCATCAAGGATACAAGAAGATGGGGAAGCAAGAAGATTTTCAATGGTCTCCACCAACCCGAAGACAAGAGGGAACAGATCACTGACTACTGGAAGAAACAGCGTTGGTGGTGCGCCGCCACCTGAAGCATTTCAGCTCAAGCACAAGACGACCCAGAAGAATGGGTTCCATTAGGACAAACCTGCGCCTTGGTACTTAGGAAGCATGGAGAACTAAGTCGACAGATTTGATGTGCCTATCAGGACCGAAGCATAAATGCTCTTGTCTACCATCCTTGGAGGACTGCAAGCTCGAGATTAAAGGTCTACGCCAACATCAAGCTTCAAGGCGCAACATACATAATTGGAGACTCCATCAAGCGGCACGAAGGGAGCAATGACCCCAAGCCAAGCTACCCGAGAAGCCTCGACTCTTCAAGACCTCAATTTGCGAGCTAGAAAAACCTTCTAACTCTCGAAAAAAAAATTCGGGCATACTAGATAGCCTAACCCCACTAACATTAAGAGTGTCCCAGCGAGGTTTCGACAGGACACTTCGGCAACCTCAGCTCTTCAGCCATCAACTTTAGCAAATGAAGACGATCTACGCCTTCGGCAAAAAAAAAAGTATTTGATGCAACTCAAAGTATCACCGGTGGGTTGGAAGAGCAACCATTGTGGCCTAACTCTAACTTAGTCTTAGCACCTCTTACTACTACACTTAGGAATCTCGGGACGAGATTCTGTTTAAGGGGGGAAGAGCTGTAACACCCCACTTTTTGTAACCCTGTTTAAGCTAAGTTTGGTAACACAAAAATGAGGGCCAACAAAAACTTTTTGTGCTTAATCAAATTTACTGGAATTTATTGCATGTTTGCCTTACTGCTGTGTAAATTATGTTTGCAAGAGTGTAGTTTGAAGAGTAAGTTTGTGGGCCAACTCAATCATTGTGTTCTTGTGATCAGGCCATCTTTTATGCTACAAGCTTTTTTTTTCTCAAAATAAAGTATCTTGACACCTCTTTTATTTTCAAAATGTCTTATTTTCCAAAACAGGAGCCAAGACCTATTTCAAAACAAAAGCTTTACCAAGACGGTGTAACATAGTGTTGTGATCCCACTATTTTATAAAAATACTATTTTATCAACCTTTGGCAAGTTGTTTTCAAAACACCTTTTAAGAAAACTTTATAAAGGAGACGTTTGTGTCTCCAATAGCTTCCAAAAATATTTACAAAAGCTTACTTCCCTTATTTGAACTCATTTCAAACTTTCCCATTGCATGAGCGTTAGTGAGCATTTGTTCTGACCTTGTCCTAGTGATGCTTGACTAGTTGCTAATGTTTGACTTTGTGTGGTGAGTTGACCTTTTATGGTCTTGTTTGACTCTGATTGAGTTGGTTGTGCATATAACTATGACCTATAGTTAGGCCTGTGGCTAACCTATCTAAAACCCATCAAGTTATATAATGGCCAGTGGGGATACGCTTGTAAAGTATTTTCAATTTATTTATTTATTTTTCAAACAAAATCCCTTTATAAATATCTTTCTTCTCTATCAACTCTAAAACTCCCTTTCTTATGAAAGGAGTATATATTTAGAACACAAGTTTATCAAATATTAGAAAGGAGGTTCACTATTATGTGAGCCCTCATTTCATTTTACAAATTTCCTATTTCAAAAATAGCAGAAATGGAAAATACCTCTTTGGAATTATTCTTGTCTCTGAAAATTATGGGAATGAGTGCCCAAGGTTTATAAAAGTGAATGTGGCTATCTTCTCTCAAAAACCTCCCACTTGGCTATGATCAACTTTTGGGTGCAAATCAACTAACAACAAGTTATGATCTATGTGTATTTGTGAGTAGCCAAATCTCAAGATCCATCTTGAAGATTCCCCTATTCACCCTCTACCTTGTTAATTACTTTTACCATCTGACCAAGATCACACTCCAAGCTTAAGTTCGTATGTTCTCTTCTCAAAATGGTTCCCGTCCAATATCTCTTTTTGAACAGGTTGCCTCACAGCTTGTGTGTCTATTTGTGATCAAATCTTAGAATCCTGCTAGTAATACAATAGCACCAAGTTTCCTCTATGAAATGTTGTACTGCAATAAATCATTATCAAGTTTGGTTTTCCCTCCAAAACCTCAAAACCCTAGCTCTTCTCTATTTTGACTGTGAATCTATTTCAAGGTTCTCCCAACTATTCTGGAATCTTTCCTCAAATAAAGGCTTGATGAGTGACTGACATGGTTATCATGCCCTTCCCATCACAAATAATTCTCATGAAATAATTCTCTTTATTCTATTTTTTTTCTTTCTCTAAAGTGCATGCAAGGGTACACATGCCATTTCTTGCTCTTATTGCATATCTTAAATTTGAGGAAAGCTACTATGCATAATAATGCAAGTAGAACACTTTGAACCCAAAAATATTATCTTGCTACTTTCAAAAAAATTCCAAGGCTAGTTCTAATGAATTTAATTCAAAATTGGATCAACTCACATAAAGGAATCAAATCTAATGACAATAAAGTCCTTACTCGAATGGCATCATATCTACATCAATCACACCTATCTGATCTACCTTTTATCTTTGTAAAATATCGCGTGATCATCATTGACATTAATCATTATTTCCATATCTAATTCTTCAAACATTCACGAGTCAGCACCTAACCATCAAAATGACCACTCCAACACCTTTACCTCTCTCTGGTTGAGTTGCATAGCTACAACATCCTTTTTATTTTATTTTATTTGCTAATGGTTGGTTTGGGAGGGGGATGACTGATGCCAAATCTTGATCTAAACCACACCGACCATCCCGGCCAGTACCTGAGCAAGTACATGTACCCCCACACACCAGCTGACCCCGCCAGTGAACCTAGAGGCCAACCCTTCCTCCCTCCGTCTCTCTGCTGCCCTAGCACGCACACGGCATGCTTCACATTCTAAAACGAGCACATCGGACCGAGTAGCCTCGCCACTGGCCTCCCCTCGGTAATGCAAGTCCATTGAGCACGCGCCCTTGCATTTGTCGCCTTCCTCATGGCTGAAACTGCCCTCGCTCTGAAGGCCGAAGAAGTGTCGAACACCTGGCGTGCGCGCGTTCGACGTTCTCTCCCCGAGCCGACCAAGCACCTTTGCACCTCACCTCTCGCCACTAGCCTCGCCTCGGGTCCCGTAACCACTGGCGCGCTCCAGCTCGACTCCGTGTCCTTTTCCCCTGGACGCACTCGCCGCCCACGTCCGCCAGTCGGCGAGCGCCGCGTCTGGCAGTGCCCAGAACCGCCTCCCCCCCTTAGTTAAATCCCTCCCAGGCCAGGCCTCCACTCCTACCCATCGACCCAGATCGACAGAACCCACCCCCTCCCTCTCACTGCAAGAACAGACCGAACTCCGGCCCCTCTGCACCTCTCCGTCCCCGACTCCGGCCACGACGCCACCGTGGCTAGCTTCCCCGTCGCCAGTCCAGTGCAGACCACCTCCTCTCCCTCTCTATGTCTCGTTATTCTTCTCTGGAAACCAGAGAGACCTAACCTTTCCTTTCTCTTTGTCTCCCTGCAGCTCGCCCGCATCGTTTGGCCATCGAGTCTGACGTCTCCGTCGTTGCTGTAGGTCGCGGGCCGTCCGCGTCGGCGTACGCAAGCTCACCTGCAAGCCTACGCCATCCAAGGAGACGCCCTGAGTACCGCTTCTCCGACCTTGCCGTCTTCGTTGCCTTCACGTTGCCCCACGGATCATGCCTGGACGTCGACGGTGTCGAGTCTCTGGCCGTGCCGTCGCGCCGCGTATCGCCGTCCGCGTGAGCAACCTGGCTCGTCTGCGGGTTGAAGGCAGCAGGGCATGCAATCACTCATCTCCGCCGTCCTCCGTGACCTCGTCTTCGTTCCAACCTCCCTCGGTTTGGTCCCTGGAGCCCTCTTCGACGACCGTCCGAGACGGAGCTTCCCGTCATCGACGCCCCCCAGCAACATAGTCGACCGGGAGCTTGCATGCATGCTCCGGTGGATCTCCTGCACAGCCCGGAACCCTCCGAAAATTCTGCGTCACCTCCGTTGCCCTAGACCCTCCCACGGTGAGCTCCCCTTCGATCTCCGTCGTCTCCGTCGAAGTACAGCAAGACAGGCGCATGCATGACCTGTAGCACGAATATTAAAGCAACACTAGGATCGTTCAGGGCATATCCTCCATGCTAAATTCGGTCCACTAGGACAGCCCATATTTGATTCAGTTTCGGCCCGCTGACGTTTTTTTTTATATAGAAACCAAGTTAGTTCCTGCTAGATCTGAAAACTTCTAAAATTCATAATTAAATATCTGTAGATCCAATTTAGCTGATTCAAATTTCTGTGGGTTTCTTATGAATTTATCTCTCACCTGGAACTGGAATCTTGCCAAATTCCTTTCTATAGATTTACTTACATTTAATCTTGTAAAACTGTGTAGTTTCCACCTTTAAATACAAATCTCGAGTTACAGGAATCCTAAAAATATGAATCAAAATTCCCTGGAAAAACTTATCAAAATATATTTCATATGCCGCTGGTTTGAGTTCGTTTGGTTCTACTATTTGTGTGCAGTAAAAATAAGAAGGGTGCTTCTAGACTGTTTTAAATAATTTAAAACTCAAGTTTTAAAGTAGGTATTGAGTGGATTCCAATTTTCAGTGGTCATGTACTTGTCTATCTTTCATATTCCCTGTTTGCAAATTTTTCTGATAAATTGATATTTTTCTGAGATTTTATTTTCTTAAACAGCCATTCTTTACACTAGGAAATTTGTAGAAAAATAACCACAACTTATTTTTGGGTGTATCCACTTTTGTTGGATTCATAAAAATGATACCTTACTGATTGTTATGCTGGTAGCATGCTTTGATCTAATAGAGTTGCCTGCTTGTTATTTAGAGCTTAATTAGGGTTTAGTTAATAGGTAAATCCTCGCTTTATTCCTAGAAATAGTTATTGGTGTATAAACACCTGAAAATGTTCAGTGAGTAAACTTGTTTGCTTATGATACTTTCTTGGTGTGAAATGTTTGTTGTGATGGTATGTGTGGCCTATTCTTGCTTGCATGCTTATATTTTTTGTTATTTTTTCGGCGCTAGATTCGAACGACACCGAGTGTGTCGAGGAGGGAGAAGTGTTTGAGTATCTGGAGGAGGAGGACCAGGGACAAGCTGAGAAAGGCAAGCCATCTATACTTGATACATATCTGATCCTATTAACTTACTTTGCATGTTTCGTAAAGGTTAATTAAACTGCATGTTTTTATATTGCTATAGTCCTTGTAGCAATTATTTGTTGGCTCAAGCTCCACGAGCCAATTTGTTATCATCCTTCGAGATGACCCCTTTGAACACCTATTCAAAACCCTTGCAGTAGTGGCTTGTTGATTAGCAGCAAAGCCTTTGGGAAACTTTATAGTGGAGCAAAAACTCTAGGTTGGGAACACTCAAATGAGACTTTGAAAAATGATTTCGAAAACCTTGGAATAGTGCTCTATTCCACTGAAGTGTTTTTAGGAAAATGTGTTCTGGAAAATGGAGAAAAGGAGGAGGAGGATTTATGGAAGAGGGCATTGTGTATAAGTATTCGCCAGACCAATTAACCCGTGCAACCACGATTACCCTGGTATGGGACGGGGCTTAGCTCGTAGTTTGTTTATTTTAGTACGGGAGTCTCATAACTATATAAGGGTACGCGGTACCCCGGAATCCGGGTTGTCCTCAGGAAGAAGGAAACACATATCACGGCATATCCCGAGCCGCCGGAAGACACTATGGGTCTCCTGACGTGGCACTGGAGTTACGCTCGAACGTGGAGGTCGACTGCCAGGGTGTGCCGGGGAGGTACATACTCCATAGGGTAGATCCCCGTACTAAGGTAGATAAGCGAAAGGCTTTGATCGGGTGCTTGTCGTGGCATATGATGTTATGCGGGGAAGATGCCCACACGATGAGTATCCGGATGATTGTGGGTAAAGTGTACAACCTCTGCAGAGTGTAAAACTATTCGAATAGCCGAGTCCTCGGTCATGGACGGTTGGAATGGCCATACTTAACCTGTGTCGATTTTGGTTTTAAAAGTGGTTTTCGGAAAAATGGAGGAATGTGCCGGACGGAGTACTCGGAGGGTACTGCCGTGGCAAGGGTATGGTTCGGAGTACTTGCAGGGTACTGCCGAGGGCATGGAGATGGTCATATGTGATTGACCTGGTTTTATAAAGGAAGGTGGTCATGTTTGATTGACCACCGGCTCTCTCTTGAAAACTAAATGAGTTTCCACCTTTCCTAGAGATTTTACTAAAAAGGTTTTCTAAACGTTTTCTTTAATAAGATTATAGAAATGTCGTAAGATATGCTATATCGACATGAGAAATTGACTAGATAGGATAAAGCTATATTAGAGCCTTTCTCCTTGCTACAGCCAAACTGCATGACAACACTTCTTCTTAGATGGTTTGCGAGTACAATTCCAAAATGTACTCACGGCTTTGTCCCTGGCTATTAACGTGGTCAGATTATGAAGAAGGTTATGAGGATGATGGTGAGGAGTTCGACGACGCCGGTGCGAACTAGGAACGTCTCCCAGTCAGTTGCCTGTAGGGTAGTAGGCATGATATGGGCCATCAACGCTGCTTAGTATCCGCTGCTTAGTTGTAGACTTGCCCTGCGTGGCAATATCATACTTGGTCATGTGACCAATTGTAAGTATATTATTCGGTACTGTAATGGATGATGTAATTCTGTTATCAACTCGGATATGTGGATTCATGACACACTGATCATGGGATCGTGAATTGTATGCATATCGGGTATTCCGGATGGGTAATCCGGGGTCCCCACAGCTAGTATGACTACATCATCCACGTTCTATTGAACGTTTTCGCTGTGCGATATCTTTAAGGGTATGAAGATATCATCTACCTCTCTCGTTGATTACATCTCCTAGATTAGATCTTGGCTTTCTTGTTCGCATCCGTAGGAAATTTTTTGATTTACTATGCTGCGAAACCCTTCAACATCTGTATTTTTGAAAGATAATATGAATCATAGAGAATAATGAATTTAAAAATATAAAAAAATGTTCATAATGTATTTAAAAGTTAAATAAATTATAAATTTTCATGAATTGAAAAAGTGTTCACAAATTTTAAAATATCCATGAATTTTAAAAATGACCAGAAACTTGCAAAATGCTCACAAATTTAAAAATATTCACATATTTGAAAAAACAAATTGTAGATTTAAAAATATTTGTTAATTTATAAATATGTTGTATCTAGAAAATTTCTATGAATTAGAAAACTTTTCACAAATTTGAATGTATGCATTAAAGATCAGTCAGAAGCTTCTAAAAGATTCCCAAGCCGATGAGGGAGAGCCTGAGTGGGCCGGACCACTTGTGAAACTAGCTCCCTAGGAGAGGTATGTATTGCGTCTCGAATGGGAAACTCGAAACGTAGACTGAGTTACATGTAGCTCTTTATTTTTAAATATTCAAAATCTGTATTTCAAATTTTCAAAAAATTCAAAATTTTGGTGGTAGCCAATGTTGAACTCTACAAATCGTGCAAAGTCCCAACATGAAATAATTTGTATTCTAGGCTACACAAAAAATAAAAAATCCGATATTTTACATAGTGAATAGTATACATTTCAACACTATATAATTCTATCAGATTTTATCATTTTCGTGTAGCCTATTATAAAAAGTATTTCATGCTGAGACTTTGCACGATTTGTAGAGTTCAACATTGCCTACCTCTCGAATTTTGTTTTAATTTTTTTTAAAACTTTAAAATACAAATTTTAAATGTTTTAAAAATGACTATGTGTAGCTCGGTCTACCATCTGTCTACTCTAATCTCGAATGCAACAAGCCAAATTGGCATTGTCTTTGGGGTATTGTGGACCAAAAACTTTTTCATTAGCTAGTATGTTGTGGGCTTGGGCCTGAGGTCCACATATATAATCACGTACCCGCACGAAAGTCCTTCTATTTCATTCTTAGGGAAAAAACATTCAGCAAGCTTTATTGCATCATTCAACAACTTGCTAAGGAAATAACTAGGGGCTCATGGATCCAAATAGGGATACTATAATTAAAAGCATCTTTAGCAATATGAAATATCTATGAATAATCATAGTCGCATAATCGAAACCACACCATGAAATATTGCGACCATCATAGATGGTAGTCAGTGATGTTGCGACCATTATCCACCAGTTGCGAACAATTGGTTGGGATTACAAACATTCCACACAAGAACTAATATATCCTTCTATGAACACATCATCTTCAGCCACTCAGTCCTCAACAAAATAAAAGGGCTGATACATTGGGTGTTGATGGCCCCCAATCTAATATTCAGCCTAACTTATTTGTCAATGAGGAAAAAGCTTGATCCATCTATATCACATGATTTTGGTTGTGCCATCCTAGGAAAACTATGTAGACCTGACACTCACCACATAGGGTAAAAAATTCTACCACTCTATCTAAATCCACATTAAACATGATCATCATATCCCTTCTTGTGTTGATTCTATACTTCGCTTTGCTTCGCTTGTGGGTTTTTTATTGTCATCACATGCATTCATTGTGAGGGCTACAGTAAACATAGACAGCCAAAATAGAGTCCAAACCTTTTAAGTCTTAACCATGTATCACTTGCTATCTTTCCCACCATATATACCAACCTGCAACCAACAAAAGTTTAGCAAAAATAGCATTATTCAATGAACAAATTTCAATTGTTTGGTTGATATGTTTGTTTTCCACTAGCTGCCACAATTGCTAGCTAGGATCCCTCAAGTGTTTCAATTCCATTTTTGTTTTTCCGCCTACACGCTATTTGCATAAATACAAATGCACACATATAAGTTATTTTCACAACTGCTTCCTATCAGCGGGTGAAATATTCGTCTTTAATTGACATTTTTATTTCAATAAATTTCTTTTGCCTTTGGTAAAAATTAGTACAAAATTGTTTGAAAAATAAATAACTTTTATTTTATCTACATATTCACTTCCTATTGGACATCTATCTATTTGTCTATCACACTAACATTAATTAATGATAGTCTATATGCATATGCAAGCTATCCACATCATCCCTTTTCAACCATCTAATTGTTAAAGCATGTATTTAAACATAACAATTAGTTTTGTCCTTACTAGTTTTAGTCAACTAATTGTCCACGTGATCATTTGTTAGCCCACTAATCACACCATCTTTCCAATTGTTTTGAATGATAAAAATTATATGAAGATATTATGTGCTTTTCTATATATAACTGCGCGCCCAAGACATTTACAAAAAGTTTATTCTTCTACATGCATGGCATCTCTTCATGCAAGTTATGGACATCGTGGTTTCTTCAGCCCTTTGGATCCATCGTATCTCTTAGTTTTACTATTTTGCATGTACGTAAGATCAGCCAGGTACATTCATGAACCTTAGTGACCTTTAATTGGCCACTAAAAAAACATGTTAGGCCGATTAAAGTTAGCATATCGACTATGTTAAAATTGCATATTTATGTAGATAACTCTTTATGTTTCATGTATATTGTATCATTTTGTTTGCAGAATAGATTTATTTAAAAAACCCAATTGCAACACACGGGTATTTATCTAGTACTTCTTATAAATCAAAATCCCACTATTTGTTCTTAATGTTAGTTTATCTTTTCATGCAAGTCCCCACATAATGAGTTTCTTTGGGTCGTTGACTGCATCTTATCTATAGAGTTAATTAATTAGCATACCATATCAATTGGCTAGATTAATTTGAAACCTTCAAGCGCTTTAATTGGACAAATACACAACAATTCTGTGTCAATTGAATCTAGCCTCCTGACTATTATGATCAAGTGATTTTTTATATTACGTCAGAAAACTTCTCCACTTCTTTATACATACCCTTTTATTTATAGAAAAAAAATCAAAAGAGATCCTCGTTGCAATGGTGGGGTATCTTTCTAATTTTTAAAATGTGCAGAAGTTTTTATTTGTAATGCTACTTTTGGTTCTTTTATTTGTACATTAAGATTTAAAAACAATTTTCTCTGTTGCACTTTAACGATTAAGTGTTCATGTACTCAAAATGCGCAAAATATTTGTTTGTACCACTAAGTATGTCTTGATCAGTTATTTTAATTTCAAAATTTTATTTTGGTTATTTGCACTTTATATATGCACTAGTTGTTTATGTGTGCATTTTTTATAACTTCTCATTAATTTTATTTTCCCGTCGACAAAAACTTTGCATATTATTGCACTAGTGTTTTTTTGCACTGGATAAATGTTATTATGTTTCTTGCATTGTAGATTTTCACAATGATAGTTGGTTGATTGTTTTTGTCATGTGTTTTAAGTCGACTAGGGAGTCAAAAATTCCAGGAAATTGTGCTATGCATGTAACAATTTTAACACTTGGGAATTTCATAAATGTAATAATTTTTTGTGAAAAATGTGTTCTTTCTTGTATCCCCCCTCTCCAAAAGAAGCCTATAATCTTTTTAGAGGTCAAAGAATGTAAATTTTAGATCAAATCTTTTCAAAAACTATCAACAACTAAAATACCATATACATATCAAATGAAAATATACTTCATGATGTCTGTATGTAAGTATTGAGGTTTTGTATTTTAGTTGTTAAATATTTTTTAAAAGCCTTTGCCAAACTTTACACTATTTAGCTTTTAAATAAAATTATAGGGGAGTGGACAAATGGCTCTCGAGCTTCGGGGAGCTTGTTTGTTTTAAAAAATCATAAATGCACTCGAAATTTCAAAAATAAAAAAGGAAATTCCTAGATGTAGCGAATGAGGAAATCTAGTAGTGTGAAAATACAATCATTTTTTGTATTTTATGCTTAGAAAAAATGACAAATTTGTGGATCTGGGTGCAGAGAATAGTGCACATTTTCAATATTTGAAAAATATTATATTTTCATTTTTGTGTAGCCTAAATACAACGATCGAATTTTCAATTGAGATTTTGCACATTAGTAGAGTTCAACATTATCTAAGCCTAGGATTTTGTTCGAGATTTTATGAAACTTACAAATCTCAATTTCAATTTTTCAAAAATTTGTGGTTCAGAAACCCCAAATGGAGCCTTGTTTTCCAAAGTCTAAAAACAATATTTTAAAGTTTTAAAAAAATCCTTGATGTTGGTAATGTTGTGCTTTAGATAATGTTGTGCTTTACCAACGTGCAAAATCTCAACTCGAGATACCATGTATTCGGGGCTACACAAAAACTACAAAATCTAATAGATTCGAGGGGCTATTTTTGCACTATTCGCTACTTTAGATGACAGATTTTGTCTTTTTCGTCTAGCCCAAATAAAAGGCATTTTGAGCTGAGATTTTGCATGCTGATTAAATACAATATTACTACTCCCTGCTACCCATATTACTTGTCGCTGATTTAGTACTACTTTGTTCTAAATCAGTGACAAGTAATATGGGTCAGAGGGAGTACATCTTTTTTATAAAAACTATATATTCAAAATGTTGATTTGATTTATTTTTTAAAAAACGGACTCCATGAAGCCCCTTTTGTCCACACAAAGCAGACTCGTCGTCTACCGCATCCCGAGAATTGCAAGCACGAAAGTCTTCCGGCCCTGGAATGAACGCACCTGAGCCCTGCAACTGCAAGGCTGCGACCGCGGCGACAACACGACGAAGCAGGGGCAACGGACGCTCGCCACCACCACCACCACCACCAGATCATGGAATGGAAACTAGCTGTATCTCGTAGCGCGCGACGACGAGCTAGCCCCAGCTCACCTGCTTTGCTTGCGAATTCCCTCGCCACGCTCTGCCGCCGCGTTGCGGTACACGAGACCGTGGCTCCGATGCCGCTGTCGCCACCCCACCCGGCCAGGCCGGGGCGGCAAGTTAGGCACGGCAGCGCCGACAAGCTGGCGCTGGTTTAAGACAAGATTTGCTGTTCTCGAAGAGAGAAGAGAAGATTTGCTTGCTGTATAGGTTCCGTTGCAAGAGAAGATATGCGTGCGTCCGACTAGGAAGATTCAGCCGGGACCACTGTAGATCGCCAACACACTTGCTCTACTTTTATTCATGGAGTTGTAGTAGTACTGTACTAGCACTATTAGTACAATGGATTTACACTTGTTCAGACGCATTTACTGAATACACAAAAACTCGCTGATGAAGGTACTGGGAGGCCGTGGTGAACTGTTGGGAGGTGAAGGCGCAAGTGAATGTCAGGTTGGCAGCAGGATGTGGAAGCACATCATTTCCCTTGAGAAAGTTTTATCAGACAATGGACACCAGGAGATCGAGTACGAGAAGTCTAACGTTCCCTTGTTCAAGCAGAAGTGTGATACCGAGAAAAAAAAACGTCATAAAAAACCCAGAACACGCAGCCCCACTGGCCACTGATAATAATACGATCCCTCCAGCTCCATGCCCCAGGTCACATGCATTGCTGTACTAAGAGCAAGTGTCAGCTTGTAAACACAAGTACCCACCCACGCCAACTTGAGGGGGAATCCTATGTCTATCAATGTGCTCATGGTATGGTACACGCAGCAGCAGCGCAGACACGTTCTCAACAAGAGGGGGAGAAGAAACTGTAGATCAGACCTCAGAGGTTCAGTAATTTTGCAGAGATGGGACAAAACGGTAGCCACTAAAATTTTTTTGACAAAAGAGACCACCTGCACCAATGAATTATCGAAAAGGACCACTCTTGAATAAATTTGTCAAAAAGGACCACCCTTCGGTGGCGGCACGTCTGGCCAGGCGACACGTGGCACATGCCGCCTGGGCCAACGACGGCAAGGGGGTGCCGCCATCCCCAAAGCCGGCATGTTTGCAGGGGTGCCGCCACGTGGACCGGAGGCAGGCTTCAGGGTGCCGCCACTGCCAGGGGCGGCAGGCTGCCACGTCAGCATGCCGCCTGGAGGAGAGCCGGCAGGCAGCGTGCCAGAGTTGGCTGTGGCGGCATGTGCTTGCCGTCTTTGGCCCGCCTGGCCAGACGTGCCGTCACCGACGGGTGGTCTTTTTGACAAATTTATTCAAGAGTGGTCCTTTTTGATAATTCATTGGTGCAGGTGGTCTCTTTTGTCAAAAATTCCTAAAATATGAGACAACATCGTCCCAGTTGACTGCGTGCAGCAAACAAGGGCTTTGGATACCAGGCAGCAAGCATCTAGATCACACAGTACAGAAACAATAGAAATATTTGGGAACACCTACCCACAGGTGCATTTTCAATGGAATATCCGCAGACCTACGCAATGTTGTCAAAGCATAAAAAGACAGGCGAGCTGGGAAACAAATTATATCCAGTGTTAGCTAGTGACAAAACCCCACCTAAAAGACAAGCTGTCTGCAGCTAGCAGCCGCAGAGAGTCTGTAGACATATAGTAGCAAGTAGATTTCAGGTGATACAACCAGGTGAAAGTGAAACGTCCTGGGAGGGAAGAAGAATCAATCTGGACCTCAGGTGTCATTAGATCAGATACTTGCCTACTGGGGGTATCTTCATCTTATGGGTGCTCCTTTGCTATGCATACGCACGACTGACTTCTTCCAAGCCATTTATATCGAACAGCTTCTTTACAGACCGTTAATTCAAGGCCAAGTATATAATAATATATGATGTGCATAGCTGTCATGGAGAGAAGCAACCAAGGCATGGACGACAAGATGAGCCCCATTCCAGCCTATGCCATGGTGGAACTTATTAGCTAAGATACCATTGTGGGGACAAGCAAACCAACCAAAAGTGAATTCCAACTCATCCTTTGCCAGCCAATGCCAGGCGCACGCACAGCTGCTTGCTTAGCCTTTGCAAGATCTAGCTACTTGCTACATTGATATTATGGAATTAGAGAGCTGATCTAAATTGACGAGTCATGCTACTTGAAAACTTTACAAAAACCTTTTGATTGCCACAAAACTGTTATCATTAAGGTAGGTGAGAGGAAGAAGAAAGGAAGAGCACATAGTTGAAGGGCAGGAGCCACAGGTGAATACTACTTAGTATCTAGGGACTTCCTTGAGAGGTAGCATAGCGGCACTTGGTGAAGAACCTGAAGGTGAGGATGATCCAATATGGACGCCGCTGCGGGAGGAGTACCCGATTTCATCTATACCATCCTGCGGAAGTTGGTCTTCCCTGATCATTGTGCGGAAGGATATGGAGCCACGCTTTGTTGACGTGTCAGAGTTCCGCTCGATTTCTCGGAAGCTCTGGTGCGCCACAAGCGATGAGCCTTCATAGTAGTAATCATCATACGGCACCATCTCTGCTCCTATTTCCCTGCGGCCCATCTTTCGGAGTGCCAATGAATCTGCGACGGGGAAGTATACCAGCAAGAGTATCCCAATTGTTGTGCAGGATAGCATCATCAAGAATGATAAGAAGATGATGACCTCGAACGCTATATCTCCGGGATGGGGCATGACTGAAAACCCAAGAAGAATCACCCTGATCGGAAGGAAGAAAAGCACCGATATTATCAGCAAAGAAACCCTCCTTCGCAGCGCCTTGTTGATGACCAAGGATAACACCCGAGATCCAACATAGGAGACATAGCTCATCAGGATGACATCTATAAGTCCCAGAAAAATGGTGCCAAACAATGGATAGGTGCAAACATTGGTATCCCCAACTGGCATGGACGTCCGTATGAAGTATTTAGCAATCTTTCTCCTTCCATTCTCACTGTTCTCATCCTTAACAAATGTAGGCCCAACAAACACAAGAAGGGCCTGAACGAAGAAAACCGGAACACAGAAAACCAACATGTAGCCAATGGTCTTCCAGTTCCATCTTTGGTTCAAAGTGCCCAACTCTCTCTTCTGTAATGAGCCATGCAGGAGGAAAGCAAACACGAAGAAGATGCATGGTTCTGCAAACCCTAGATTGGAAAGAATGTAGGCGTCACATGCGATCTTCTGCCACACTGAGCTGGAGAACAACTTTCTCTTCAAGAAGCTCGATCTCACAATTTCCCCTACTCCCCACCAGATGGTGATCAGAATCAGAGCAATGCGAGTGACCCAGGGACCGTTAAAGTAGCCGAGCGGTAGCAAGGCTCCTCTCCGGATCCGAAACCAGAAGTAGATTGACAGGGAGATGCAGAAGAGGCCCAGAGCAGCAAAGAGCGCAAACAGTGCAATGGTCACCACACCGAATGCATCGGCAGCTACTCTGGTCAGGTGCATCACCCGAAGAACAGCTGCCACGCATGCTCTCTGCTCGCATCGATAGCACAATGACCCGCAAATACCATAGACTCAGCTGTGCTCCGAGGTTCGACTGAGTCCAGCTTCTACAGCACTGCAATTGCCAAATAATTACATGAGACAACAGTCCAAATTTGGTAATTATTGGCACAAACTAAGAATATACAGTTGGTTCACTAGCAAAATTGGTTTGATTTGATTGCACCCTAAACCTCAGGCAAGCATACGAAGACAACAAGTTCAATTAGTGAGTAGCACATCCGTAGTTAATACAGAAATAGGGTACGCCAACATGCCCTAGGCCGGCAACAAGTTTAATCACCTAATTAGCAAGCATGGCTGGGACATGTAAAGCATTACTTGCATCAGCTAACCAAAAGCTTACCAAAAGACATCAACAGTTAACCACTAAACACTTGAAAAACAGCAAGCACAGCACTTCCTGAGCAGCGTATCTACCAACTAAGCGGCTAGAGCCGGCCCATTAAGCAGTATAAGCTAAGCAGAGATCACCGAAAAAGTCGGCAGCAATACACATAGAATAACGAGAGCTCTGCGCGAATCACCTTGGCGAGGGGCGGGCGGGCGGTGGCGGGGCCTCCCCGGCGACGGAAGCTGCGGCAGCCCGGACCCCCGATGGGATCCGGTGGTTTTCTGAGGCCGAACGGGCGGCGACGGCGAGACGATGTGGGATCCGGCGGCGGGCGAGGTGGATGGGAATGGGAGCCCTGGCGGTGGAGATGGGTAGGCGGGGGCGTGGGGAATGGGGGAGGTGGAGAAGGTGGAAGAGGAGAGAGAGGGAGAGGGGATGGGAGGAGAGAGAGAGTCCAGGGCAGGACAGAGCGAAGAAGAGAGGAGGGGGTGGGAGACAGGCTGTCTCCAGTTGTCTTGCGGCTCGGTTGGTGCCGAGCCTCACGCCTCGGCCGTCCCCACCCGAGCCTACGTGGGCGGGATTTATAGGGCGATATGTTAGCTGCACCAACGCAGCCGACCAGGTCAACCAAGGCTAATTTTTACTCCCATGTTTAAATGGTATAATTTTTCTTCCAAAGATATATGGTTTCTTTGGAAAAGATATGCATACTCATTTATCAGCCGCCATTTAAAACGCGTATTTTTTCCTTTCGAACATCTTTGGATATATATTGTCAATCAATGCTAAGTTTTACCGCCTACTTATTAGTTGGCAAGAGATCTCAGTAGGCATATTTCCTATTTATTTATATTTGACAAATATAAACCACATAAAATATGCAAGATTATAGATTACACATAAAGTTTGCAGGAAAATACAAAAGAAGATATGCATAAGTACACAAACTCTTAACTGTACACAAGAACAAATATGCCTACATATCTGAGTATATATAGCGGGATATGCTGAAATATATGAGATATCATATCACAAATGCATGTAAAACATTAAAAAGGCACAATATGCCTACATAATCTGAGTATATCTATAAAGATAAATGTTATATCATGACAAATTTATATTGAAAACAATAATATTTTGATTAATAAAAACATACATTTATAATTTAATACACAATGCAATATGATATCACATCTATTTCAGCATATCCTGCAAAATATACTCAGATTTGTTTTTTGCCGGGATATACTAAAATATATGAGATATCCTATTACAATGTGTGTTAAATTATATATTTATGTTTTTATTCATCAGAATGTTATAGTTTCAAATATATTTTTCCATGATATAACATGTATCTTTGCAGATAAATATTCAATGACACGATTCCATCGTCTTGTGAAAAAAAGTTGTGGATCTTTGCATGATTCGCCACTAAAGGTGCACCACTTTCAACTCTATAGGGTGAATATGGTTGTATGTTTGCGCCTTCTGCAATATACTTACATGTTATACCACAACGTGATCCATGTATATAAAATCTTAATAAATCCTTGACATTTGGGATCGGAGAGCTATACTTGGAGATTAGGTGGAGATCCATCGAAGAGTAAAGATTATTATGGGTGTTAAATCATTCTTCTCTTTCATTTGATCTCATGTTCTCTACTTCTCTTACTTCGCACTCATGATTATCAAAAGTTGATATGAACACGGATTGTGAGGTGCCATGGTTGATATAGTGATTGTGTATACTAATGATTGGATCATTGGTAGAAATTGTTATGTTTAACAAGGATGTGAGTAGTCCATATAGAACATCCCTTGATTACATCGGTGGAAACAAAATTGTAAGGCATGAGAAATAATAAAGCGGGGAAAATGTGCATACTTAAGATTAAGATTAACTCTAACATCATTTAGGGTTGGAAAGGTTATCTTCATCTATCATGCGGCTCAGTTGGCGCCAAGCCTCATGCCTAGATCATTTGGCCTAATCCTAAAGGAATAAATGTTGAGTTCACCAACCAAGTCCACCCAGCTAGACGAAGCCTATTTTACCACCTATTGAACATCAATAGTAAACAAGCGTTCCAAAGGCATACTTCTCATTTTGCACATTTCTGTTTCATTTGGAGAAATATACACATGAACATTTTGTGACTACATAGAAGACACATTGAAGTGTGCAAATCATTAGTTAAAACACATGATTTTGTATACAATAAATATAGAATGCATGGTAGTGACTTGAAACGCCACAACACAGAATGTGCCTACGTCAGTTGAGTATGTATATCAAGTTTTGTTCAAATATTGGAAGGTCCTATATGTCACCTAAAAGGAGGAATGAGCACGTGATTTCAGCACAATTACAATTTTGGCTTGATTAAATTGGCTGAATCCTGTCCAAGAATAAGTTCTAGAAATTCTGGGCTTGCTAAGGGAACCCACAACCTATGTGTAAACAAATAGTGCAATTTAGGGAAACAAGCAAACATATCATACTCTACACAAGATATAATAATAGCAAGTATGAACTGCAGAAAGTAAATGGACAAGAGACCACTATTGTATTTTTTATATATAGTTCAAATATTTGTCTATATTTTATGTCCATTTAGGTTCCCACAGACCGGCTCTCACTTGAGTCACTCTCCTCTTGAGGGTTTCCCCTCGATCCACTACGGGTAACATTCTTCCTACACCATGGGTTGAATGGCAAGCTCCAAAAGCACTCAAACAGATCCACCTTGGACATTTTTTTTGCAAAAAGAACATGATTGCACAATCTTGTGAGAAAATAGTACCAATTGGAAAATGAGCATGTTTCTCTATGTAAGTTGCATTTCTTTTATATAAGATTCATATGGTCATATGTTATTTTGCAATGTACTTGCATGCGTATAGAATTGTCCATGTAATATAAAAAAATCCAATACATTTTGGGTTGAATAATTTACTTCAAGTATCTAGTGGAGATCCATCCAAGGGTAAAATCCATACATTATGGGTAGTAAACTATTCTCCTCTTGTGCTTAATATCAAGTTCTTATTTTTTTCTCATGATAATCAATTTGATATGGCAATAGTAGCAAAGCTGGCTATCTGACAAACTCTTTCTTTTCCACACCTAAATTTGTATATTTTGCACTGGATGCATGCATGTATAATTGTTAATTTTTCAATACCATGTTCATTTCGCCACACCTAATTTTTTATTCTACATTGACTATAAAACGAGGAGACCTAATCTCACATCAGCACCAATATATAGTTTCATCATGGGAACTTATTGAAGATAGCACCAACACTAGTGCGAACTAAGGTGGAAACACCGGGATTGACGACTCTCCACATCACGGCGGATCAAATATGGGAAAACCAACCCTCACATGCCTAGCGGTGATGTTGGAACCAATGCCACCACTACAAGGACATTTCCATAGGTACAAAATGCACTACAGTGTCTCCCTTAATGTTTGGAAGAAAAATAAAAGAACATCATAATCTAACAAACTAAAACAAAACTCCCCATAAGTATAAAGATCAATGTTTGCCTATTATATATTGAGAAAATTTCGAGTTACATTTTAGCTATATATGTCCACTATATATATTGTTCCGGCCAAACAAGTAATGCTTTGTTTGTAAATTAGCAAGTACATTGGTTATATACAACAATGGTCACAGTCATGACTCTGCAAACATATCAACTATGGTTTTGTTAATGCAAATAATTAGTGTGTCATAAAGTATGTTTTAACACACAACATGAATGGTAATCTAACATAAAAAGTATTAAATGCAATCATAGATATTTATTACTAACTACTTATTGTGGGTCGATCACACTACAAACACGCGTTGGACGGACAGGGTGCACACATGCCATTATTAGAGAACACATGAGATTTGATCACGTTGATCACAACACTCAAAGGATAAACGAGTGAGCATGAGCTCGGGTCAACCCCTGGTGGACCTTTACCAATTATTTGATGGAGAGTGGATTCTTTGCTCATGGGGTACCTGCACACCCCCTTTCAACTTTTGATTCAAGACATATTAATCCATTTTAGTTTGTTTTTCCTAGTAGAACATAGGATTCTAGTGTACAAAAGTGGTTTCAGAATTTTGGTTTCAATTTTTTCATCAAAGTCAACTCATAAACATATTTTTTGTTGACTTTTCTGGGTTGACTTTGACCAAAAAAGTTAATACAAAAAATTTGAAACCACTTTTGCATAGCAGTATTCCGTGTTCTACTAGAAAACAAAGCTAAAATGGGTTAATATGTTTTGAATCAAAAGTTGAAGGGGGGGGTGTAGGTACCCACCTGCACAAAGTTTTGTTTCTATTATTTGATGTCAAAAGATTCCAAAGGACATGTTTTCCTTTGATAACATATGTTCCTTTTCATTCCTAAATAGCGTTCAAAGCATATGTTTTCCTCCCATAACATTTGTACCTCTCCATTCCTAAAAACACGGAGTTCAACATGGAAGTATATATAGTCATATACAAACTAATAAAGACTTGAGTTCAAATCTTGAAGATTGATTATGTTATCATATAAATCTCGCCATCTACAAGAATTCCCCCACTCAATCAAAAAATGATCCATATTCATTGGACAAACAATGAATCCAATATAGGGTTTAACCCTTGGTTTACTTGATGTATAAAAGGATTCATGTCCATAAACATGATTTCTAGTGCACAAGATCTTGCAACTCAGCTTGTTAACACTTTAAATGGTTGGTTCTCCAATATTCGTGTATTCTTTCAAGAAAGATATGCATTGTTTCTTAATTACAACAAAATAAGCACAAGTGCACAAGTGAAAGGGCATGTCCCTGCCTAATATGTTTTGGGTGTTTTATGTCAATGCAAGTGGGACTTAAATCATGTGCTAAAGTGTTGTGGGCAGATTTTATATTAAGCTCATTTGACCCCTCAATAAGTGAAAAGATCGAAGCGGTAGACTAACCTTTTTGGTTATTCTATTTAGTTCTCCGTATTATCAATAGGGCTTTGGAAGGTTTGTGGGATATCAACTCTTGCACAAAACATATATTTCACCTACCAGTTTGATCGGGGACTCCGGGGTCCCAAGGCCGGAGAATCCGGTTTGAAAACACCAGAGACTTGAAACCTAGAATTGGAGATTCCTGCCAATGTTTTCAACAGCCATCGAGGAGTCTTTCTCCAAGGATGCACGCCCTGATGCCGGTTAGAAAACTACCCCAAGGGCATTTTTGTCTTCGGGCCGGAAACTCTAGACGTCATCTTGGGAATCAGAGACTCCGGTGCCATGTTCCCTGCGTCCGGAGACTCTGACCCTCCAAGGTCATAGAATCTGGGGTTAGTGAACTCCAATGACTAAATTTCTAGAGGACCTATAAATAGTCATCTTCCACCTCTAGTAGGAGCTGCAACTTCCACTCTCTCTCTCCTCCATTGTTGCAAAGCTGAAATACATTCTATCCACTAGAACTTCAAACCCTTCTGGGGTTTGAGTGAGGAAACCTAGATCTACACTTCCACCAAAGGGATTTGATTTCCCCATCCATTCCATCAAGAAACTTGTTACTCTTGGGTTTTTGACAGAAGAAGCCGCCCTCAAAACTCATCCTTTGTGTGTAAGATCTTGGTGACGTTATTGGGAGCCTCCAATTAAACTGTGAAGTGGCACCCTGAAAGGACGAGATGTCGCCTAGAGGGGGGGAATAGGCGTTTTAAAAACTAGTACGGATTTGGCTTGTAAGAATGCGGAATTAAACTAACGTTTATTTTACAAGCACAAAACCTAAATAAGCTAGGCTCAACTAAGTGCACCAATAACAACTAGAGCTAAGCAAGATAGCACAAGATATAATTCACAAGTGATAAACAAGATATAAGTACTTCAAGCACGATGGCTATCACAAGGAAATAAACTCGGGTATAGAGATAACCGAGGCACACGGAGACGAAGATGTATCCCGATGTCCACTTACATAAAGTAAGCTAATCACCGTTGGAGAGATGCGGGTAACCATGAAGGCCCCCGAACGCCATGAAGGCTCACCTTCTTCTCCGAGTCCCCCACGAAGCTAGGGACCCCTTCTTATGGTTAGCTTTTCCTCCACTCTGGAGATGGCAAGCTCCACAACCACTTCACAACTCCCACGAAGGGAAAGCCCGGGCCTCTTCACAATCTTTCACGAAGAGGTCACCGAGGCACCAACCGCCAAGCCAACTAGGAGGTCACCCTCCAAGAGTAACAAGCTCACGGTCTCTCACTCGAACAAATCGTAATGGAGAGCTCAACACTATGCAAGGATGCAAAGCAAGAACACAAGGGGAAGTGCTCAAATCCTTCTCTCTCAAATCCCACCAAGGCAACAAATGCTATGGAGGAGTTAAAGAGGAAGAACAAGGGTGGAGGTCAACCAATGACTCCAAGATCTTGATTCAAAGGATTCCCCTCACTTAGAGGAGGAATGATTTGGTGGAGATTGTAGATCAAGATCTCCTCTCTCAAATCCCTCAAAAAGATGCAAGAATCATTGGAGGGAAGAGGGAGGAAGAAAGCTCAAGAGGGTCAACAATGGAGGTGTATTTCGTGCTCAAGAACCCTAGAAAACCATTGGGGAAGAAGCCCCTTTTATAGGGAAAGCCAAATATGGCCGTTGGGGGCGAAACTGGAATTCCCGGTTGAATTCTCGGTTTGACCGGAAATTCTCGGTTGAATTTCCGGTTTAAACCGAGCCAAAACCGAAAATATAAGAAAACAGTTCTGCAACTTTTCGGTTGATTTTTGGTTGAATTTCCTGTCAAAACCGAGCTCGGAACCAGCAGAAAATATCCTCACGAAAAATGCAATAATTTTTACATCCGGACTCGGATTTTAGCAAACTTGGGCTTTTTGAAAAGCTAAGAAAAATATCTATCCAATGGAGACCATAAAACCTAAGAAGTAGTAAGAGATAAAATACCAAATAAGAAGAGGTGAAAACCTCTTTTAAGAAAGAACCGGTAAAACCTCCAAACTCGAAAACGCGATAAAAGATGCATACGGATTCCGTTTTCGATGAACTTGGACTTGTTGGAAAGCTAGCAACAAGCACAAGAACCTCACATGGATAAACACCAAGAAGCAACAAATTAGGGAGAAGCAAAGTATGCAAAGGATTGAGCTCCCTAAGACGATGTGATCAAGTTACCCAACCGAAAGCCCCTCTTGATAGTGCGGCTATCTATCCTATAACCCGGTCTCCCAACAAACACCTTGAGACCGGTAAAAGGAAAACCTAGCAAGGACAATCCTTTGCCATGCGCACCCCGCTTGATCTTGATGATGATGCTTCATGCTTCTGTCAAGCCGGAATGCTTCACTTGATTATTGTTGCTTCGTGAAAACTTCCAATATGCTCCCCCATACACCACTATGGGATAGCTTCACTAAGGCATGTCTTCAAAATTCCATTATCACCAAATGGATGACAAGCTTCAAGCATATGATCTTCTCAAGATGCTTATCTTGAAACTTGTACTTCTTAACCTTGATGACGATCATCACTTGATGTTATCCTTTCATGGGCTATATGAAATCTCACTAGTGATGCATATCCATGACACAATACCTAACCCACATAGACAACACAAACACACATACGTAATGGGTTAGTTCACAAAGCATAATTGACAAACCCTACCATACCACAAGACCAATTGGTCCCATGTGGCACATTCCTTATGCTTCATGTGTTAACCAATCTAGAATCCAATCTTTGATCTTTGCCTTGGTCAACCTTGAATCTTCTCATGCTCTATCACAATATCTTGAGCCACATAAAGAATTCTTCATTTGATTGCATGCTCTAGGTATTAGTCAATCATATCTCAACTCATGAGACCATCACGACCTCGACATAGAGCCATATCTTGATTTCTTCCCTTGTAGCCAAACTCTCAAGATCTTGAAACTCCTTGGCTTAACACATAAGCTAGAGCATGGATTACATGAGTTCTACACAAGAACTACATCTTTATTTCTTCTTCCTGATCATAATGAATTCACCTCTTCTATTCAATGATCTTGATGCCAATACTTAAGATAAATCTTTATATTCATGGCATCCAAGCCTTGAATCCAACACATGGACTTCAAACAATTCCTATGAACAATTCCTTCACAAAAAGCTCAATGAAAACATTAGTCCATAGGGATTGTCATTAATTACCAAAAACACACTTAGGGGCAATCACCCTTACAATCTCCCCCATTTTGGTAATTGATGACAATCTCAACAAGAGGGTTTATATAATGAATGATAGAAACTAATATGCAACTTATCCGAGAATAAATTGCATACAAGAGGTTGTATTTGATATGGTAAAGTAACACGAAGCTACTACCGCATATCAAAATCAATTGTACTCACATAAACTACAACAAATATGGTTGATGTGAGTGCAACCAAAATATATAGAGCAAACTCCCCCTCAATATATGCACGTGTGATGAACTTGAATTTCATTGCATACATTGTCAAGATAAACCTTTGATGGAGTTTACACTATATATTCAACCATGCAAAACATCTAACAAAGAAGAGATGCATGAAAGGCAAACACTTAAGCACAACCAAACTTAAGTATAAAAACCATTCCCCTTAAACCCTCTAAACTTCTCCCCCATTGGCAACGATTGCCAAAATGGATGAAGGAATTTAGAAGGCCAATATAGTATGAGTTCCTCCCCAAGATGTGCATTTCTCATAAAAATGAGTGAAATCATATGCACTTATCAAATTAACAATATTTGGAGGAAGTCAAACCATATTGAGGATCAAAGATTGCAAAAAGATGACATAGTGAAGGAAGCTTCAACGAATGAAGCAAGCAAGCAATCAAGAGACCCAAAGAACCAATTGGACACAAGAAGAAGTGATGATAAGAGCTACTAGGTGCTTTAAATGAAATAAGGAAGCTCCCCAAGGTCCATGCATAAATTTGAATTTTTGTTGCATTTGAATACAATATGCACAAACATGGAATCCTCACTCCCTCTATATCATTTAAAACAAAACATGAGCACGAAAGAATACAAAAGGATCAATACGCTTATCAAAGTTAAATTTAGTCCAAAAAGATTCACGAGATATGAGCGTGAGAAGAAGCAATAAAGAATAAACAAGCACTCATAAATCAAGTTCTTACCAACACCATCAAGAACAAAAAGGATAAGAAAGATGGTCGGCAAAGAATGAGGATATCAAGGGAAGAAATTAACACTCTTATGCATATACATTTCTAAGTGGACAAAAAATCATGATGAACAATCCACAAAGGAACATGTGTACACAAGAGGTTAGTTAAAATTAAGGAAGACATGATATCCAAGAGAGAGTCATAGAATATACCAAATAGCTTTGCTAGAAAGCATATATAGCTCAAGGCTCCATTTTCTATTATGGTAAATTAATAAACTCCCCACGGAAAATCATCAAAGCTATCACAACTAGCAATAAGGGATCAAAAGATAGTCGGGATGCTTTGAAAGGCAACAAGCATAATAAAGAAGGGTACAACTTGCAACATTATCTATATTGCACATGAGAGAGCGTTGAGGAATTAATATGCAATAAATTGCTAAAAAGGCATATTTGGGATTGGTGAATCATAAACATGATTTTATATACTTCCCATCATATGCAATCATCTCAACTTGCTCACATATGAAATAAAGATATTTCTTTTTAAGACCTTTGCAAGAACCACAACATTTGCAAATAAATATTATCATGCCAAGAACCAACCTACAAGAGTTGGGATGCTAGAAAAGTATGCATGAATGTTATACTTGTTACCGAGATAGCAATGGTGTGATGTAGTAGATAAGAGTTCACTGATCATCCTAGCTTGGCTCCAATAATCATATGATGATAACACCTTCCTTATAAACGAGACAAGCATCCATTGCATCTCCAATGTACCTAAGACACATTCAAGTACATCTTGGTCCCCAAACTTATTGGGTCCAAAGTGGTTAGACTAACCACAATACATATGATAGACTCCATATAAATATGTGCATAGTTAGAGATGAAATTTGAATTTCATGCACATCTTAGCCATTTAGGATTTGATGGAGTATAACATATATATTGGATCGAAGAAAGCTACTAAGATACACAATTAAGCATAAAGAGAATATGCATGCACCTATCTTTCAAGATCCAAAGAAGATACAATTTAGACAAAAACACCAAGAGTACAAGTAGGTATAAAAGGTGTGGTAAAAGTTATTTGTTGTCCAAATGATATCAAAGAAACAAATCAACAAATGATTTATTCAACAAAATTCAACGAATGAACCTAACAACTCATTGAGCAAGAAAGAAATATAAAAAAACACATGCTCAAAGATTTATCTCATTCAAGCAAATAAATCATAGAAGAAGGAATGAGATAACTAACTCCCAAAAGAGCAAGGTTCCAACAAATAAACCAAACCCTCTACACTTTTCACAATGGCACAAGTACCAAAAGAAAAAAAAACGGTTTGTCTTACATCAACACACACTTGATGGGGATCAAGAGATGAGACAAAGTCAAGCAACTCAAGAAGGCAATAAGACAACGGGAGTAAAAAAAATCTTGGCAAGAAATATGGGCAATAAGAGGCAAATTCCAAGGTGAAGATGATCTAGAGGAATTACCACGCATATATACGAATACCAATTGTCAAAGACAAGAAGTTCATACTGGAATTATTTTCCGGTGGTGTTTTGCAAATATATTCAAGATCAACTTCACAATAAAAGGCATATGGTTAAATATTCAAATTAAGCACCATGCACGAAAAAGGATTCTTGGTAGCTCCAAAAATAGTCAAACTATCATGCAAAGCAATGATTAGAGTAACTAGAAGCAAACAGCTTCCTACTTATGATATATATATAAATATATTTGAGTGAAACTGCACCAAGAATTCTTACTCAAACCAAGACAAAAGAAATGAGCTATAAAATCTTTTAAGAGAGAGCGGAGCTTGTTTGAGCAAACATGCCACCTAGGAACAAGATAATTAACAATATCAACACTAAGTGGCAATACCTCAAAAGTTCACATTTCCTAGGATTGTGATATGCACAAGGCATATTACTCCCCCATAATGTGATATTCAATTCTTTACTACAAGAGGCAAATAAAATCCAACTAGAGATAATTAATGGAGATATGGAATTCGAATTTCTCATGAGCATGGCATACCACATAGAGACTAGGTAATTTTACAATATCAATACTAAGTGGTATTACTCATGTGCACATATTTATAGGATTGTGAGGTGCCCATGGCAAATCACTCCCCCAAAATGGGATGTACCATTAATCACTCAATAAGAGCCAAATAAGATACCAACAAGATGCATTAGAGGCTCAAAGCAAACACACAAGTATATGATGTGCCAAACAACCAACAACTACTTGAATACACAAGATAAGCAGGTATAAGGAACAACATATACAAACACATACTTGGTACAAAACCAAAACATGCAAAGGGGCAAGTAACTTACAATATAAAGAGGTTAAGTATAAGTTACTGATACGTCTCAAATGTATCTATAATTTTTGACGCTCCATGCTTGTTTTTACACCATTTGCCTTGTGTTTCGTTACACTTCGTGGCACTTTTATGCATTTTCCGGAACTAACCTATTAACAAGTCGCCACAGTGCCAGTTCCCTATTTTCTACTGTTTTTGTGTTTCAGAAGTGATACACAGGAAATATTCTCGGAATTGGACGAAACAAGTTCCTGAAGTCTTATTTTGCCCGGAAGCTTCCAGAGATCCGAAGAGGCGAAGGAGAGGGGCCACAGGCCAGCCTCACACTAGGCCGGCGCGGCCCAGGCCCTGGCCGCGCCGCCTAGGTGTGAGGAGGCCTGGGGCCACTCCTGATGACGCACCTTCGCCTATATAAAGCCTCGGGACGGAAAACCCTAAAGGAGTCAGCGAAATTTCTAGAACAGTTTCGCATCGCTGCCGCCGTCGAAGACAAATTTCGGGGGACAGAAGTCTCTGTTCCGGCACCCTGCCGGGACAGGAAAGTACCCCCGGAGCCATCTCCATCGGTCTCCATCGCCGTCTCCGCCGTCTCCATCGACCTCACCGCCATCTCCATCAACCTTGTTGTCTCCTATGATGAGGAGGGAGTAGTTCATCCCCGGGGCTGAGGGCTCTACCGATAGCTATGTGGTTCACCTCTCTCTCTCATGATGTGATCTTTATGTGATCGTGAGCTTTGTATCATGTTGAATAAGTAGATGTTACTCTTCTTCATTATGTGTACTCTAGTGTGTTATTAAAGTAATCTATTCCTCCTGCCATGGTGTAACGGTGACAGTGCGTGCATCATGGTGGTACTTGGTTTAGGCTACGATTGTGATCTTTTATGGATTATGAGAATAATTATCACTATGATAGTATTGAAGTGATCTATTCCTCCTTTCATGGTGTAATGTTGACAGTGTGTGCACCGTGTTAGTACTTGGTCTAAGTTGCAATAATATCTATCTTGAGTTGTGATTTGCTTTGGATATCTCTATGAGTGGTGTTTGTCAAGTACTTGATGAACTTTGAGGAGTGCTTCGTAGCCCTACGCAATGATTAGTGTTATTCAATAGGAGAGTAATTCAGAGTACCATAGTGAAGAGAAGTTATCTATTGGTTCAATTATGTTATATTTGTTGGGAGTGTGTCCACTAGTGAAAGTATGATCCCTAGGCCTTGTTTCCAAGCTTTGCACACCGTTTACTTGCTGTTTCGTTACTTGTTTGCTTGCTGCTATTTTTATTCCAGATTGCATTTACTACTTATAATCATCTATACCACTTGTATTTCACTATCTCTTCGCCGAACTAGTGCACCTATACATCTGACAAGTGTATTGGGTGTGTTGGGGACACAAGAGACTTTTTGTATCGTAATTGCAGGGTTGTTTGAGAGGGATAGCTTTGACCTCTTCCTCCCTGAGTTTGATAAACCTTGGGTGATCCACTTAAGGGAAACTTGCTGCTGTTCTACAAACCTCTACACTTGGAGGCCCAACACTGTCTACAAGAACAGACGCATGCGTAGACATCAAGCTCTTTTCTGGCGCCGTTGCCGGGGAGGTAAGGTAAAAGGTACTCGCATCCTCCTGTGTGAGTGCTCGGAGTTATTTCCTTTAGATTCTGCAATTATATCTTTTTGTTTCTTGTTTTTATTTTCACTAGTTAGGCTTAATGGAAAATAAAGAGTTCTTTAGTCTTTTTCCTGAGTTTAGATATGAAGTGTTTGAAGAGAAAATTGAAAAACCTTTGGAGCTTAATTTGCATGCTAATAGTGATGTTAGTATGAATGCTTTGAACACCCTTGTTACTAATGTTATAGAAAAGTCTAAGCTTGGGAAAGCTGGTTTTGTTAAGTATGATATTTTTAGTCCCCCAGCTTTAGTGGATAAAGTTTGCTCAGATGATATTTTATCTCCGATATGTGATGTTTCTAATGATGCTTGTGCTCCTCATCCTTTTAAAATACCTACGAAGATTGTTGAACGTGTTAGGGATAACTGCTATTTAGGAGATGGAACTGTCCATCATGGTGACCATTTGCTTTTTATACATGAATTATGCGAGTTGTTCCAGTGTGCAGGTATTTCAATGAACCAAGTTAAGAAGAAGCTATTTTCTTTATCACTGAAAGGCAGAGCTGAGGAATAGTATCGGCTGCTTGAAGATGGTCCATCTATTGCATGGGAGGAAATTGTGTCTCTCTTTTATTCCAAGTTTTATCCTCCAAGTGAAATTCATAAAGATTGTAATCGGATATATAACTTTTGGCCTCATAAGGGAGAAAGCATTGCCCAAGCGTGGGGGAGATTGAAGTTACTAATGCATAAATGTCCTATTCATGATCTTCCCCGTAATATTGTTATAAATAATTTTTATGCAAGGCTTTCAGGATATTACAAGGACTATCTAGATGCATGCTTTGATGGGTCTTTCACAAGCAAGAATGTTGACACCAAGTGGGATCTGCTTGAAACAATTCAAAACAATATTGAAGGTTGGGATAGCGACAAAGGTAAAGGATCAGGTATGAATTACGAGTTTGATTGCATTAAGTCTTTCGCTGAAACTGCTAATTTTCAAGAGCTTAGTGCTAAATATGGTCTTGATCCTCAAATTATGGTTGATTGTTTTAAAGCCTTTGCTTCCCATATGAATGTTCCTAAAGGAAATGGGGATGTGTATCATGAACCTTTTAAGGACACTTGCATAGAAAGTGATATTGTTATTGATGATTGCAATAAACATGCTCAAACTTCTAAAAGTACTATTTCTTATAAGCATGTTAATTTTTGTGGAATACATAGACCTTGTGAACAGAGTTACAACAAGGAAGATTATTGCATCACCCACGCTAATGAAGAAACCAGTGTGTGGCTCAAGGATCTAGATGTGCTTGGTGAAAGGGTTTGTGAGCTTTATCCTTTTCTTTGTGAATTTTGCAGTGAAAAGGGTCACTTTAATTTTCAATGCCCAATTAATCGAACGAGTACCGCAGATTTATATTGTGATGATAAGATTACTCTCAATCAGCATGATGAGCTTACTTTGTTTTTGAATTGTGAAGAGATATCTAGAAAGATTTCTTTGGTTGATATGAGAGATGTTGATATTAATAGCACCCTTCGTGGTTGTCGTCTCTATTGTGCTAAAGATTGCCTCACAAATACTTACTTATAAGATCTTATAAAACATGATGTTTTGCCAAGCTATGATAGGACTAATAGATGTTTTGATCTTATTAACAGAGAGGAGAAATCCTCCAAAGTTTCTTCTGTTGTTCCTGTCAGCAAACCAGATTATGTGGAGAAGATGCCTTTCCCTCCTAGAGAATATATGGAGAAGATGCCCTTCAAGTCTCTCCCTCCTAAAGGAGAGAGTAAGAAGAGTATGAAGAAGAAGAAGAAGAAGAGGAGTAAGAGGTGAGAGGACACGGTATCTTCCCCTAAGCGTTATGATCCTGCTATAGATTATGATAATTCTGATTGGGATGATGTTCTCATGCCTGTTACCTATGTTAGTGATCATGATTGGGAAAAGCACTCTACTTTTGATATTGAAAATCTTTTTGGTACAAATTCTAAGGTTAACAATTGTTGTACCATTAGTACTATCATTGTTCCTTCTTATGATGATATGTTTGATGAATATGCTTTGCGAAATAGCTGTTCTCTAGCTTACGATGATGGGTATAATATTTTTAGTTCACCTACTTTTGAGGAGAAAATTAGTTATGATTACAATATGCCTCCTGTTTTTGATGATTATGGTGATGAGAATAATTATTCTGTTGAATCTGCTCCTACTACGATTGTTCATGTGGGGAGTATTAATTCTTTTATGCATGTGGCTCATGATAGGGATGCTTTATGTGATAGTTATATTGTTAGTTCTATTCATGATGCTACTGAAAGTTATTATGAGAGAGGGAAACATGGTTTGATGGATCTCAACAATATTAAGTTTCCCCTCTTTATGTTGCAATTCCTGAAGTTGTACATGTTTTACCTTCCTATGCTTTTTGCTTTGCGCTTTTATGACTTGTCTCTTTACAAGACTATTTTTCATAGGAAGTGGTTTAGATTTAAATGTCTTTCACATTTGCTTTTTGATGCTATCTATTGCTTTAAGTTCCTATATGGCGCCTTTGCCTCAAGCTCTTATATGGCGCCCACATGAGCATCTTTGCAAATTACTGCGCCTAGCTCAAAGGCGTTAAAGAAAAGAACTCTTGGGAGATAACCCATTGTTTTATTTTTAGTACTTTTTCTTTTATTTGAGTCTTGGAAGTTATTACTACTGTAATAACCGCTCCTTATCCTTTTTATTTCGTTTTTGTGCCAAGAGAAGCCTCTAATTTGAGTGAGGTAAGATTTGGGGATGTTGCTGTCCTGAAACTGTTTTCGGTGCTGCACCGTAAAAATTCGTATAAATTCTCTGTATATCTTTTGGGCCTGCGATTTCTTGTGAATATGCCCCAGGTTATAAACAAACTTTCATTAGTTGAACACTTTTTGATTTGATCAACATAAAACCCCTCAAAAATTCGACCTTTGTCAGCTGTTCTGTTTTGACAGATTTCTGCCAATATTTGTGTTTGCCGCTTTATCGCTTTCTTTTTGAGTTCTTTTGATCACGGAACTTTTAGGGAAGTTGCTACAGTAGTATATACTTTATATGTGGTAGTTTTGGGTTTAAACCTGAAGCAAAAGAGGTTGATTATATTCTATGCTTACACTAATGTTGCTAATAGATTTGTGTTTAGTTTTGTATGAAGGAAGTTTTCAAGTGTAGGGATTGGAGAATGATGAGATGAGTTGAAGAATGGACAAAAGCTCAAGCTTGGGGATGCCCATGCATCACCCCAAGAAATATCCAAGAAGTACAAGCGTCAAAGCTTGGGGATGCCCCCGAGGCACCCCCTTCTTCATCGGCAAAAATCAGGTCACCTTTCAAAACACTATATTTTTATTGCTTCATGCACTATGCATTTTTCTTGGAGCGTCAGCTGTTTTTGTTTTCAGTATTAGTTTAGTTTAGTTTGCTGCAATAAATGGTTAGATCACATCATGTTGTTTTGGAGGGAGATGATCTCCGTTTTTCATTTGCCAAGAACACTCTATTTTTCACTCTTATCGTTTCAACGAGTGTTCTCTTTTTCTGCTACTGCTTTTGGTTTTCGATTTTCGCCTTGATTTGCATTCAGATCTTCTTATATTTATTTATCAAGGTGTATTTTTGCCTCTGGACCATGTTGGTTTTCCTCAAAAGAGTTGGATTAAAAAAGTTAGAATGGTGTTGGAAAAGAGAAAAAAGCTTTATGCAAAAAAGTGGTACAAGAAGGAGCTTGTGTAGACTGCGGCTTAGGCTTTTGCATGTCATGTTTGATGTCATTTTGATAGTATGCTTAGTGGTTTTTCTGTAGCATGACTTGCCTCAAATAATTGAGATTGCTTAATGAGCCTTTGAAAAAATCATGCGTTGTTTTTATTGTATGGAAGCATTATTTTGGTTTTCTCCTTGATGCTTTATTTGGGTTGACTTGGCGCATGCTCACACATGTTAGACTCATACAAAGTCACCATAAGCCTCTATGATCATTTAGTTTTTTACTTTTGATGCCATCTTATGCTTCTTTTAATGTTGCTTTGTCGCTTTGCATGATTTTGGCCGTTAATGCTCTCTTAGTTGGTCGCTCCCAGTCTTTTGCTAGCCCTCATTTTGTACTGAGTATGAGCTCTACTCGTGCATCCAACTCCTAAAAACCAAGTTTGCCATTGTGTCCACTATAAATTCCTATGCATGGTATTTGTAAGCCATTCCAAGTAAATTTTCATGTGCTACCTTTCAAAAAACCTTCAAAATACTTCTCGTTTTGTGACACTGTTTTCAGCTCATGGGGACGTAGTGGTCGGATTTGCTATCTTCCATATTGTCTTATTCCAAAAAGAAAAGAAAAAGAGAAAAAAAAGAAAGAAAAAAGGCACTCCTCCATGGTATGTGAATGTTGGTGGGCACCCGATGGAATCAGTTAGCCATGGTTTGAGAAAGGAAAAAAGGTGGGGAGGAGTGCCAAGTTTATAAAAAGAGCACAAAAAGTGCCAATCTCTCTCTCAAAAACTTGCTTCATTTTTGTATGGAAGATAGTAAGAACCCCATTGCCAGTCGTTGACAAAGACAACCACCTCTCAAAATCCAATTTTTATCTCTGTTTTACAAATGAAAAGCTCTAGCACATGTTTAATCACTGCTTCCCTCCGCGAAGGGCCTTTCTTTTACTTTTATGTTGAGTCACCACCTTCTATCTTTATGCACCATTAAGAGAGCATAGTTTTCATTCTTAGTATAATGTGCATTGTCCCAAAGTTTTCATTGATTGATTCATACTGTTGGTTTCACTTGTTCTTAAATTATTTGTATCTAGTCGCCCTCTTAAACTTGAAGGTGTCCTATGCATTTATGTTTTGCTCTCCATGAGGGACAAGCTGAAAACCATTTGTATGTTTTTCCTCATGATTTGAACACACGTTTGACTTTCATTGTTTCATTTTCATGATCTTTTGTTTGTGTTCATTTTCATGTTTATAACATAGTTGCTAAGTTTCTTCTATCAAGATTGTGTATTTCATGCCCATGTTTTAAGTTCTTTGATCTCGGCACATAATGCTTTACCTTTATGATCAAGATTGTGTAGGTGCATGTCACCTCAAAAATTATTTCTTTTGTTATCACTTACCTACTCGAGGACGAGCAGGAGTTAAGCTTGGGGATGCTGATACGTCTCAAATGTATCTATAATTTTTGATGCTCCATGCTTGTTTTTACACCATTTGCCTTGTGTTTCGTTACACTTCGTGGCACTTTTATGCATTTTCCGGAACTAACCTATTAACAAGTCGCCACGGTGCCAGTTCCCTGTTTTCTGCTATTTTTGTGTTTCAGAAGTGATACACAGGAAATATTCTCGGAATTGGACGAAACAAGTTCCTGAAGTCTTATTTTGCCTGGAAGCTTCCAAAGATCCGAAGAGGCGAAGGAGAGGGGCCACAGGCCATCCTCACACTAGGCCGGCGCGGCCCAGGCCCTGGCCACGCCGCCTAGGTGTGAGGAGGCCTGGGGCCACTCCTGACGACGCCCCTTCGCCTATATAAAGCCTCAGGATGGAAAACCCTAAAGGAGTCGGCGAAATTTCCAGAACAGTTCCGCATCGCCGCCGCCGTCGAAGACAAATTTCGGGGGACAGAAGTCTCTATTCCGGCACCCTGCCGGGACGGGGAAGTACCCCCGGAGCCATCTCTATCGGTCTCCATCGCCGTCTCCGCCGTCTCCATCGACCTCACCGCCATCTCCATCAACCTTGCTGTCTCCTATGATGAGGAGGGAGTAGTTCATCCCCGGGGCTGAGGGCTCTACCGGTAGCTATGTGGTTCACCTCTCTCTCCCATGATGTGATCTTTATGTGATCGTGAGCTTTATATCATGTTGAATAAGTAGATGTTACTCTTCTTCATTATGTGTACTCTAGTGTGTTATTAAAGTAATCTATTCCTCCTGCCATGGTGTAACGGTGACAGTGCGTGCATCATGGTGGTACTTGGTTTAGGCTACGATTGTGATCTTTTATGGATTATGAGAATAATTATCACTATGATAGTATTGAAGTGATCTATTCCTCCTTTCATGGTGTAATGTTGACAGTGTGTGCACCGTGTTAGTACTTGGTCTAAGTTGCAATAATATCTATCTTGAGTTGTGATTTGCTTTGGATATCTCTATGAGTGGTGTTTGTCAAGTACTTGATGAACTTTGAGGAGTGCTTCGTAGCCCTACGCAATGATTAGTGTTATTCAATAAGAGAGTAATTTAGAGTAGTATAGTGAAGAGAAGTTATCTATTGGTTCAATTATGTTATATTTGTTCGGAGTGTGTCCACTAGTGAAAGTATGATCCCTAGGCCTTGTTTCCAAGCTTTGCACACCGTTTACTTGCTGTTTCGTTACTTGTTTGCTTGCTGCTATTTTTATTCCAGATTGCATTTACTACCTATAATCATCTATACCACTTGTATTTCACTATCTCTTCGCCGAACTAGTGCACCTATACATCTGACAAGTGTATTGGGTGTGTTGGGGACACAAGAGACTTTCTGTATCGTAATTGCAGGGTTGTTTGAGAGGGATAGCTTTGACCTCTTCCTCCCTGAGTTCGATAAACCTTGGGTGATCCACTTAAGGGAAACTTGCTGCTGTTCTACAAACCTCTGCACTTGGAGGCCCAACACTGTCTACAAGAACAGACGCGTGCGTAGACATCAGTTACCGCAAAGAGGCACATTGGATATAAAATGATAGTGTCAATGACTTAGCTTGATGAAATAAAATTAATGAAGATCCCTTAATTCTTCATGAGGTAGCCAAGTCTCCAATGCCCTCCACAAACACCTATTGATCAAGTTTTAGTTTGTTGGTCCCCAACCAAGTTGGGTCCTAAGAGGTTAGTCACAATAGGCTTGGCAACCCAAATGGTCCTTTTCTTGGCACCACTTTGAGTTCCAACAAACTTGGCAAACACATTACCATCCTTATATTTCCTAAGAGAATAATCATAATCAACAATTATAGGATTAGATAAGGTACCGCTTAAGCATGAAGAAGCAAAGTGCCCCTTCTCACGGCAAATATAGCAACAAGTGCTTCCCTTTCTCTTCTTCGTTGAATTCTTGATTTGGGAAGCTTCATCTTGTTTCTTCTTGGGAAGTGGCCTATCTTCAACTTGAGGTCGTGCTTGAGCTTGACCTTGTGGCCTCTTCCCTTGTTGCTTCTCACTCAAGTGCTTCTTCTTCAATGGGCAAGATCTCACATGATGCCCTTCAATCTTGCACTTGAAGCAAACAATCTTAGCCAAATTCTTGACTTGGTCTTGGCCCTTCTTCTTCTTGTTTCTCTTGGACTTGTTCTTGTTATTGGAGTTGAATCCAAGTCCACTCTTGTCATTAGGGGATTTTTGCACACTCAAAATATTATCAAGTGTGGATTTCCCTTCATGACGCTTCTCCAAGTCTTTCTCAAAACTAGTGACTTGGGCCTTGAGCTCTTTGATTTCCTCTACAAGGTTAGTAGTAATACAAGTACTAGAGGAAGTAGAAGCTTCATTGTTAGAGCAACAAGGAATAGCAAGTAATTCATCACAAGATGTAGAAATATTATGCCTAGACAAATTACTAGGACTAGCACATGGTAATATAGCATTTTGGTTCAAAGTAGTGCTAATGTCCAAATGAGGATCACAAGATGTTTCCTTAGTGATACTTGCCTCATGAGCTAACTTTAGCCCATTATAAGAGATTAGGAGATCCCCATGAGAGCCCGAGAGCTTTTCATGGCTTTCCTCTAATTTCTTATAATTGCTTGTTAGCAACTCAAGTTGAGCCCTTAGATCAACATTCTCCTTTAATATAGATGCTTCACAAGAAGTAGAGTTAGTAGCACAAGCATCATTAATAGATTTAGCATTTGTAAGCTCATAAGATTTAATAGATTGAGATAGGTAAGAATTAGTATGCTTCTCTTCGGATAGCTCTTGCTTGAGGAGATTGTATCTCCATTTCCCCTCATTAACGAGGGAGTTCAATTCCTTAATGGTTTCCTTGTGTTCAAACAAGGTTTCCATTAAGTGTTCGACTTTAGCACGAGCATCATTATTACCACAAAGAGATGCATACACAATTCCCATCTCATGCAAGAAAGCTTCATTATCGTCATCAACATCATCATCACTCTCATCATTATGAGATGTGTTGGGATACAAAGTAGGAGTTACCTTTGACCCGCTTGCCATAAGGCACATGTGAACTTGGGTAGATGATAATGGAACATCAATAGAAGCACCTTCTTCATTTTCGAGTGTAGGACAAGCTCTTGCGAGATGTCCATACTCGTGGCATTCATAGCATTGCCTTCTCTTGATAGAAACCTTCTTGGTTCTTCTATTGATTTCTTCTTTAATTATATGACCCAATTTTTCTTTAATTTCCTCTACATGGTTAGTCATACAACAACTAGAGGAAATAGAGTCATCTTGATCATGGTCACAACTAGAGACAAGCATATCATCACAAAATTTAATCAAGCAAATTTTAGGAGATATGCAAGGACCTTTAACACAAGAATGAGTAAAGTATTTCTTGCAAGAAGTGTTTAGATCCAAACTCTCTACACCAATAGGATTTATAGAAATATAATCATTGGTGCAAAGAACAAGACTACCATCTTCATATATGATTTCTTCACTCACCATATCATTACCTTGTGACAAGTCATATGTTGGTGAGGTAGAAGAAATTGAACAATCATCACGACCGGATGTGGAAGTAACCTGGAGCTCTTCATGATGTGAAGGTGAAGAGAGCTCCTTGGGTTCACTTTCAACCTCAAGTGAAATGGACCCACCAAATGACTCTTCTAGCTTGGTCCATATCTCATGAGACGTCTTGCACTTTGAACCCATCAAGCAAACATAAACTATGGAGCTCACAGACAATAAAATTTCATTAGATACTTGAGCTTCAAGATGTAAATTTTTCTCATCCTCAATAGATAGATTTTGAAGATCCATCGGAGGAGAAAAACATACAACTAGAAATCGCTCTATATTTGGACACAAAGTCCGAAGATTACAAAGCATGCAATTTCTCCATAAGTTATAATTTGTGCCATCAAAAATAATTGTGTAATTGTGCATTAAATAACTAGCAGACATCTTTACTCTCAAGGCAGTGAAGCCTAAACAAGGAGAGACCTTGCTCTGATACCAATTGAAAGGACGAGATGTTGCCTAGAGGGGGGGGAATAGGCGTTTTAAAAACTAGTACGGATTTGGCTTGTAAGAATGCGGAATTAAACTAACGTTTATTTTACAAGCACAAAACCTAAATAAGCTAGGCTCAACTAAGTGCACCAATAACAACTAGAGCTAAGCAAGATAGCACAAGATATAATTCACAAGTGATAAACAAGATATAAGTACTTCAAGCACGATGGCTATCACAAGGAAATAAACTCGGGTATAGAGATAACCGAGGCACGCGGAGACGAAGATGTATCCCGATGTTCACTTACATAAAGTAAGCTAATCACCGTTGGAGAGATGCGGGTAACCACGAAGGCCCTCGAATGCCACGAAGGCTCACCTTCTTCTCCGAGTCCCCCACGAAGCTAGGGACCCCTTCTTATGGTTAGCTTTTCCTCCACTCCGGAGATGGCAAGCTCCACAACCACTTCACAACTCCCACGAAGGGGAAGCCCGGGCCTCTTCACAATCTTTCACGAAGAGGTCACCGAGGCACCAACCGCCAAGCCAACTAGGAGGTCACCCTCCAAGAGTAACAAGCTCACGGTCTCTCACTCGAACAAATCATAATGGAGAGCCCAACACTATGCAAGGATGCAAAGCAAGAACACAGGGGGAAGTGCTCAAATCCTTCTCTCTCAAATCCCACCAAGGCAACAAATGCTATGGAGGAGTTAGAGAGGAAGAACAAGGGTGGAGGTCAACCAATGACTCCAAGATCTTGATTCAAAGGATTCCCCTCACTTAGAGGAGGAATGATTTGGTGGAGATTGTAGATCAAGATCTCCTCTCTCAAATCCCTCAAAAATATGCAAGAATCATTGGAGGGAAGAGAGAGGAAGAAAGCTCAAGAGGGTCAATAATGGAGGTGTATTTCGTGCTCAAGAACCCTAGAAAACCATTGGGGAAGAAGCCCCTTTTATAGGGAAAGCCAAATATGGCCGTTGGGGGCGAAACTGGAATTCCCAGTTGAATTCTCAGTTTAACCGGAAATTCTCAGTTGAATTCTCGGTTGAATTTCCGGTTTAAACCGATCCAAAACCGAAAATATAAGATAACAGTTCTGCAACTTTTCGGTTGATTTTCGGTTGAATTTCCGGTCCAAACCGAGCTCGGAACCGGCAGAAAATATCCTCACGAAAAATGCGATAACTTTTACATCCGGACTCGGATTTTAGCAAACTTGGGCTTTTTGAAAAGCTAAGAAAAATATCTATCCAATGGAGACCATAAAACCCAAGAAGTAGTAAGAGATAAAATACCAAATAAGAAGAGGTGGAAACCTCTTTTAAGAAAGAACCGGTAAAACCTCCAAACTCGAAAACACGATAAAAGATGCATACGGATTCCGTTTTCGATGAACTTGGCCTTGTTGGAAAGCTAGCAACAAGAACAAGAACCTCACATAGATAAACACCAAGAAGCAACAAAGTAGGAAGAATCAAAGTATGCAAAGGATTGAGCTCCCTAAGACGATGTGATCAAGTTACCCAACCGAAAGCCCCTCTTGATAGTGCGGCTATCTATCCTATAACCCGATCTCCCAACAAACACCTTGAGACCGGTAAAAGGAAAACCTAGCAAGGACAATCATTTGCCATGCGCACCCCGCTTGATCTTGATGATGATGCTTCATGCTTTCGTCAAGCCGGAATGCTTCACTTGATTATTGTTGCTTCGTGAAGACTTCCAATATGCTCCCCCATACACCACTATGGGATAGCTTCACTAAGGCAAGTCTTCAAAATTCCATTATCACCAAATGGATGACAAGCTTCAAGCATATGATCTTCTCGAGATGCTTATCTTGAAACTTGTACTTCTTAACCTTGATGACGATCATCACTTGATGTCATCCTTTCATGGGCTATATGAAATCTCACTAGTGATGCATATCCATGACACAATACCTAACCCACATAGACAACATAGACACACATATGTAATGAGTTAGTTCACAAAGCATAATTGACAAACCATACCATACCACAAGACCAATTGGTCCCATGTGGCACATTCCTTATGCTTCATGTGTTAACCAATCTAGAATCCAATCTTTGATCTTTGCCTTGGTCAACTGATACGTCTCCAACGTATCTATAATTTTTGATGCTCCATGCTTGTTTTTACACCATTTGCCTTGTGTTTCGTTACACTTCGTGGTACTTTTTATGCGATTTCCAGAACTAACCTATTAACAAGTCGCCATAGTGCGAGTTCCCTGTTTTCTGCTAATTTTGTGTTTCAGAAGTGATACACAGGAAATATTCTCGGAATTGGACGAAACCACATCCTGAAGTTTTATTTCACCGGGAAGCTTCCAGACATCCGAAGAAGAGTCGGAGGGGGGCCACCAGGGCCCCACATGCAGGGGTGGCGCGGCCAGGCCCCTGGCCGCGCGGGCCCCGCGTGAGGGCGCCTGGCTCCCCCTCTGACGATGCCCCTTCGCCTATATAAAGCCTCGGGACAGAAAACCCTAAAGGAGTCGGCAAATTTCCAGAAAGAGTTCCGCAGTTCCGCCGCCGCCACCGACAAATTTCGGGGGACAGAAGTCTCTGTTCCGGCACCCTGCCGGGACGGGGAAGTGCCCCCGGAGCCATCTCCATCGGTCTCCATCGCCGTCTCCGCCGTCTCCATCGACCTCACCGCCATCTCCATCAACCTTGCTGTCTCCTATGATGAGGAGGGAGTAGTTCATCCCCGGGGCTGAGGGCTCTACCGGTAGCTATGTGGTTCACCTCTCTCTCCCATGATGTGATCTTTATGTGATCGTGAGCTTTGTATCATGTTGAACAAGTAGATGTTATTATTCAGATATTATGCAACTCCTATGCTTAATTATTATAGTGTACTCTAGTGATGTTATTAAAGTAATCTATTCCTCCTGCCATGGTGTAACGGTGACAGTGCGTGCATCGTGGTGGTACTTGGTTTAGGTTATGATTGTGATCTCTTGTGGATTATGAGAGTAATTATTACTATGATAGTATTGAGTGATCTATTCCTCCTTTCATGGTGTAAAGTTGACAGTGTGTGCACCGTGTTAGTACTTGGTCTAAGTTGCAATGATTTCTATCTTGAATTGTGATCTGATTTGGATATCTCTATGAGTGGTGTTTGTCAAGTACTTGATGAACTTTAAGGGGAGCTTCTGTAGCCACTACGCAATGATTAGTGTTATTCAATAGGAGAGTAATTCAGAGTACCATAGTGGAGAGAAGTTGTTTATTTGTTCAATCATGTTATATTGTTGGGAGTGTGTCCACTAGTGAAAGTATGATCCCTAGGCCTTGTTTCCAAGCTTTGCACACCGTTTACTTGCTATTTTGTTACTTGTTTGCTCGCAGCGATATTTATTTCACATCACGTTTGCTACTTATAATCATCTATACCACTTGTATTTCACTATCTCTTCGCCGAACTAGTGCACCTATACATCTAGCAAGTGTATTGGGTGTGTTGGGGACACAAGAGACTTTCTGTATCGTAATTGCAGGGTTGCTTGAGAGGGATAGCTTTGACCTCTTCCTCCCTGAGTTCGATAAACCTTGGGTGATCCACTTAAGGGAAACTTGCTGCTGTTTTACAAACCTCTGCACTTGGAGGCCCAACAAGTGTCTACAAGAATAGAAGTGCGTAGACATCAAGCTCTTTTCTGGCGCCGTTGCCGGGGAGGTAAGGTAAAAGGTACTCGCATCCTCCTGTGTGAGTACTCGAAGTTCTTTCCTTTAGATTCTGCAATTACATCTTTTTGTTTCTTGTTTTTATTTTCACTAGTTAGGCTTAATGGAAAACTATGAGTTCTTTAGTCTTTTTCCTGAGTTTAGATATGAAGTGTTTGAAGAGAAAATTGAAAAACCTTTGGAGCTTAATTTACATGCTAATAGTGTTGTTAGTATGAATGCTTTGAACACCGTTATTGCTAATGCTATAGAAAAGTCTAAGCTTGGGGAAGCTGGTTTTGTTAAGCATGATATTTTCAGTTCCCCAGCTTTAGTGGAGGAAGTTTGCTCTGATGATATTTTATCTCCCATATGTGATGTTCCTTCTTATGATGATATGTTTGAAGAATATGCTTTGCGAAATAGTTGCTCTCTAGCTTGTGATGATACTAAACCTCTAGTTTATGATGGCTATGATGAGGAGTATAATATTTTCAGTTCACCTACTTTTGAGGAGAAAACTAGTTATGATTACAATATGCCTCCTATTTTTGATGATTATGGTGATGAGAATAATTATTCTGTTGAATCTGCTCCTACTACTGTTGTTCCTGTGGTGAGTATTAATCCTTTTATGCATGTGGCTCATGATAGGGAAGCTTTATGTGATAGTTATATTGTTAATTCTATTCATGATGCTACTGAAAGTTATTATGAGAGAGGGAAACATGGTTTGATGGATCTCAATAATATTAAGTTTCCCCTCTTTATGTTGCAAATCTTGAAGTGGCACTTGTTTTATCTATCCATGCTTGCTACTATGTGCCTCGTTGATTTATTTTCTTACAAGATTCCTATGCATAGGAAGTGGTTCAGATATAAATGTCTTTCATATCTGCTTTTTGATGCTCTCTATTGCTTTAAGTTCCTATATGGCGCCTTTGCCTCAAGCTCGTATATGGTGCCCACATGAGCATCTTTGCAAATTTCTGCGCCTAGCTCAAAGGCGTTAAAGAAAAGCACTCTTGGGAGATAACCCAATGTTTTTACTTTCAGTACTTTTTATTTTATTTGAGTCTTGGAAGTTATTACTACTGTAATGACCGCTCCTTATCCTTTTTATTTTATTGTTGTGCCAAGAGAAGCCTCTAATTTGAGTGAGGTAAAGATTTGGGATGTTGCTGTCCTGAAACTGTTTTCGGTGCTGCACCGTAAAAATTCGTATAAATTCTCTGTATATCTTTTGGACCGGCTATTTCTTGTGCATATGCCCCAGGTTATATCCAAACTTTTGTTAGTTGAACACTTTTTGATTTGAGCAACATAAAACCCCTTAAAAATTCGATCTTTGTCAGCTGTTCAGTTTTGACAGATTTCTGCCAATATTTGTGTTTGCCACTTTATCGCTTTCTTTTGAGTTCTTTTGATCATGGAACTTTTGGAGAAGTTGCTACAGTAGTATTTACTATATATGTGGTGGTTTTGAGTTGAAACCTGAAGCAAAAAGAGGTTGAATATATGTTATGCTTACACTAATGTTGCTAATAGAATTGTGTTTAGTTTTGTATGAAGGAAGTTTTCAAGTGTAGGGATTGGAGAATGATGAGATGAGTTGAAGAATGGACAAAAGCTCAAGCTTGGGGATGCCCATGCATCACCCCAAGAAATATCCAAGAAGTACAAGCGTCAAAGCTTGGGGATGCCCCCGAGGCACCCCTTCTTCATCGGCAAAAATCAGGTCACCTTTCAAGACACTATATTTTTATTGCTTCATGCACTATGTGTTTTTCTTGGAGCGTCAGTTGTTTTTGTTTCAGTATTAGTTTAGTTTAGTTTGCTGCAATAAATGGTTAGATCACATCATGTTTCTTTTGGAGGAGATGAACTCCGTTTTTCATTTGCCAAGAACACTCTGTTTTTCACTCTTATCATTTCAATGAGTGTTCTCTTTTTCTGCTACTGCTTTTGGTTTTCGTTTTCGCCTTGATTTGCATTCAGATCTTATTATATTTATTTATCAAGGTGTATTTTTGCCTCTGGACCATGTTGGTTTTCCTCAAAAGAGTTGGATTAAAAAAGTTTGAATGGTGTTGGAAAAGAGAAAAAGCTTTATGCAAAAAAGTGGTACAAGAAGGAGCTTGTGTAGACTGCGGCTTAGGCTTTTTCATGTCATGCTTGATGTCTTTTTGATAGTATGCTTAGTGGTTTTGCTGTAGCATGACTTGTCTCAAATGACTGAGATTGCTTAATGAGCCTTTGAAAAAATCATGCGTTGTTTTAATTATTTGGAAGCATTATTTTGGTTTTCTCCTTGATGCTTTATTTGGGTTGACTTGGCGCATGCTCACACATGTTAGACTCTTACAAAGTCGCCAATAGCCTCTATGATCATTTAGTTTTTGACTTTTGATGCCATCTTATGCTTCTTTTAATGTTGCTTTGTCGCTTTGCATGATTATGGCCATTATTGCTCTCTTAGTTGGCCGCTCCCAGTCTTTTGCTACCCCTCATTTTGTACTGAGTATGAGCTCTACTCGTGCATCCAACTCCCAAAAACCAAGTTTGCCATTGTGTCCACTATAAATTCCTATTCATGGTATTTGTAAGCCATTCCAAGTAAATTTTCATGTGCTACCTTTCAAAAACCTTCAAAACACTTCTCGTTTTGTGACACTGTTTTCAGCTCATGGGGACGTAGTGGTCGGATTTGCTATCTTCCATATTGCTTATTCCAAAAAAGAAAAAAAAAGAAAGAAAAAAGGCACTTCTCCAAGGAATGTGAATGTTGGTGGGCACCCGATGAAATCGGTTAGCCATGGTTTGTGAAAGGAAAAAAAGGTGGGGAAGAGTGCCAAGCTTTATAAAAGAGCACAAAAGTGCCAATCTCTCTCTCAAAAACTTGCTTCATTTTTGTATGGAAGATAGTAAGAACCCCATTGCCAGTCGTTGACAAAGACAACCACCTCTGAAAACCAATTTTTATCTCTCTGTTTTACAAGTGAAAAGCTCTAGCACATGTTTAATCACTGCTTCCCTCTGCGAAGGGCCTTTCTTTTACTTTTATGTTGAGTCACCACCTTCTATCTTTATGCACCATTAAGAGAGCATAGTTGTCATTCTGAGTATAATGTGCATTGTCCCAAAGTTTTCATTGATTGATTCATATTGTTGGTTTCACTTGTTCTCAAATTATTTGTATCTAGTCGCCCTCTTAAACTTGAAGGTGTCCTATGCATTTATGTTTTACTCTCCATGAAGGACAAGCTGAAAACCATTTGTATGTTTTTCCTTATGATTTGAACACACGTTTGACTTTCATTGTTTCATTTTCATGATCTTTTGTTTGTGTTCATTTGCATGTTTACAACATGGTTGGTAAGTTCTATTATCAAGATTATGTCTTTCATGCCCATGTTTTAAGTTCTTTGATCTCAGCACTCAATGCTTTACTTATATGATCAAGATTGTGTAGGTGCATGTCACCTCAAAAATTATTTCTTTTGTTATCACTTACCTACTCGAGGACGAGCAGGAGTTAAGCTTGGGGATGCTGATACGTCTCCAACGTATCTATAATTTTTGATGCTCCATGCTTGTTTTTACACCATTTGCCTTGTGTTTCGTTACACTTCGTGGCACTTTTTATGCGATTTCCAGAACTAACCTATTAACAAGTCGCCACAGTGCGAGTTCCCTGTTTTCTGCTATTTTTGTGTTTCAGAAGTGATACACAGGAAATATTCTCGGAATTGGATGAAACCACATCCTGAAGTTTTATTTCACCGGGAAGCTTCCAGACATCCGAAGAAGAGTCGGAGGGGGGCCACCAGGGCCCCACATGCAGGGGTGGCGCGGCCAGGCCCCTGGCCCCGCGTGAGGGCGCCTGGCTCCCCCTCTGACGATGCCCCTTCGCCTATATAAAGCCTCGGGACGGAAAACCCTAAAGGAGTCGGCAAATTTCCAGAAAGAGTTCCGCAGTTCCGCCGCCGCCACCGACGAATTTCGGGGGACAGAAGTCTCTGTTCCGGCACCCTGCCGGGACGGGGAAGTGCCCCCGGATCCATCTCCATCGGTCTCCATCGCCGTCTCCGCCGTCTTCGCCGTCTCCATCGACCTCACCGCCATCTCCATCAACCTTGCTGTCTCCTATGATGAGGAGGGAGTAGTTCATCCCCGGGGCTGAGGGCTCTACCGGTAGCTATGTGGTTCACCTCTCTCTCCCATGATGTGATCTTTATGTGATCGTGAGCTTTGTATCATGTTGAACAAGTAGATGTTATTATTCAGATATTATGCAACTCCTATGCTTAATTATTATAGTGTACTCTAGTGATGTTATTAAAGTAATCTATTCCTCCTGCCATGGTGTAACGGTGACAGTGCGTGCATCGTGGTGGTACTTGGTTTAGGTTATGATTGTGATCTCTTGTGGATTATGAGAGTAATTATTACTATGATAGTATTGAGTGATCTATTCCTCCTTTCATGGTGTAAAGTTGACAGTGTGTGCACCGTGTTAGTACTTGGTCTAAGTTGCAATGATTTCTATCTTGAATTATGATCTGATTTGGATATCTCTATGAGTGGTGTTTGTCAAGTACTTGGTGAACTTTAAGGGGTGCTTCTGTAGCCACTACGCAATGATTAGTGTTATTCAATAGGAGAGTAATTCAGAGTACCATAGTGGAGAGAAGTTGTTTATTTGTTCAATCATGTTATATTGTTGGGAGTGTGTCCACTAGTGAAAGTATGATCCCTAGGCCTTGTTTCCAAGCTTTGCACACCGTTTACTTGCTATTTTGTTACTTGTTTGCTCGCAGCGATATTTATTTCACATCACGTTTGCTACTTATAATCATCTATACCACTTGTATTTCACTATCTCTTCGCCGAACTAGTGCACCTATACATCTAACAAGTGTATTGGGTGTGTTGGGGACACAAGAGACTTTCTGTATCGTAATTGCAGGGTTGCTTGAGAGGGATAGCTTTGACCTCTTCCTCCCTGAGTTCGATAAACCTTGGGTGATCCACTTAAGGGAAACTTGCTGCTGTTTTACAAACCTCTGCACTTGGAGGCCCAACAAGTGTCTACAAGAATAGAAGTGCGTAGACATCATCAACCTTGAATCTTCTCATGCTCTATCACAATATCTTGAGCCACATAAAGAATTCTTCATTTAATTGCATGCTCTAGGTATTAGTCAATCATATCTCAACTCATGAGACCATAATGACCTCGACATAGAGCCATATCTTGATTTCTTCCCTTGTAGCCAAACTCTCAAGATCTTGAAACTCCTTGGCTTAACACATAAGCTAGAGCATAGATTACATGAGTTCTACACAAGAACTACATCTTTATTTCTTCTTCTTGATCATAATGAATTCACCTCATCTATTCAATGATCTTGATGCCAATACTTAAGATAAATCTTTATATTCATGGCATCCAAGCCTTGAATCCAACACATGGACTTCAAGCAATTCCTATGAACAATTCCTTCACAAAAAGCTCAATGAAAACATTAGTCCATAGGGATTTTCATTAATTACCAAAAACACACTTAGGGGCAATTACCCTTACACACCCCAATCTTCATGTAAAGGTTTTGGTCATCTCCTGCAAGAATATCGCTTAGTGGAGCGTGAGCTCGCCTCCGTGGCTTGCTCACCGGAGAATAAGTTGATCCTTTGTGGTGTTGATTGACTCCATGTCGTGACACCTCTCGAAGATAGATGCAATTTTCTTAACAAGGAAGGAACTACGAGAATATGTTCCCATGTCTCCATTGCAGTTATCTTTTGCCTTTACCTTTACTTGTATTATTGTTTGTTTTGCTTATTGTATCTTATCATCTCTGGCAAACCTACTTTATTGTCAAGACTAAATCTAAAAAGGCAATAAAAATTGTTAGTCGCCTATTAACCCACCCCCCCTCTATTTGACCTTATCGATCCATTGAATGAGACACTGATTAATTAACACATGTACCATGTAGAGAGTATACACATAATTTATGCCCGTCAATGAGCTAAAGTGCTACAACACACAATGTTTGACATCATTTGCGTATATGTAGCAAGTTTGGCACTTTGCAAACTATATACACTTTGCACTTATGCATCTTTTATGTTTTTTCATTCTTCTAAATAGAAATGCATCTTTGTGAAAAAATGCGTCTACATGTTTATGATTCAATACTAAAGTTGCATTAGTTTCTATTTTATATGGTGTAGATGATCATTCCATTCAACAAACTTTTGCAACAAAGATGTTATATGAATGTGCATGTCTAATAAAGTTTCCGCAAAAAAATTTGGGGATGGAGAAATGTGCTTGAAATATTGGATGGACGTTCATCCATGGACACAATGCCTTATTTTTTTGAGAGTCGATATGAGGTATGTTTTCTTCATTAATAGAAAAAGGAACTGACTAATAAATAAATAAGATTGGCTTTCTTTCTTTTCGTGAGATGTTATGCTCCCCTTTTATGCGTCTAATGATCAAGAACAAATGACAAATAGTTTCAAGGTGTTGTGGTTAATAGAGTGATGTGTTTATTATTAAATGTGTGTTGGCCGATGTGGTCCAGTGGTGTATATAAAGCATGTGTTGATTACCTTTTAGATGACAAGGAATTGCATGTCATGAGAAACAAGATAGCGAAGGAAAAATGTGTGATTTCCTCATACCTAATTTAATGTCAGGTAAATACCGTATGTTGCATGGCATATTTTTAAATGTGGTATGTGCATATCGGTTATATAGTGTCAACTGTCAAGGATATCTGATACGTCTCCAGCGTATCCATAATTTTTGATGCTCCATGCTTGTTTTTACACCATTTGCTTAGTGTTTCGTTACACTTCGTGGCATTTTTATGCATTTTCCGGAACTAACCTATTAACGAGATGCCACAGTGCCAGTTCCCTATTTTCTGCTGTTTTTGTGTTTCAGAAAAGTTACACAGGAAATATTCTCGGAATTGGACAAAACCAAAGCCAGTCGTCTAGATATTTCATGGAGCTTCCAGAACACCAAAGAGGAGACGGAGCCGGACCAGAGGGTGGCCACACCACCAGGGGCGCGACCCACCCCTGGCCCGCGCCGGCCTGTGGTGTGGGCCCCCTGGTCCACTTCTGACACCGCCTGTTCGCCTATAAAGACCCCCCGACGGGAAAAACCTAAACACCCGATCACTTTTCCAGAACACATCGCGATCCGCCGCCGCCGTCGACCCGAAGATCGGGAGGGTCCAGAAGCTCTTCCCGACACCCTGCCGGAGAGGGGAATCGCCACCGGAGGTCTTCTTCATCGCCATGCTTTCCTCCGGCGCGATGAGTGAGTAGTCTACCTTGGACTATGGGTCCATAGCAGTAGCTAGTTGGTTGTCTTCTCCACCATGTGCTTCATGTTTAGATCTCGTGAGCTGCCTTACATGATCGAGATCACCGTTATGTAATTCTACATGTTGTTTTTGTTGGGATCCAATGAATATTGGTGTTATGATTGAGTTGACGTACTGAATTTTATCTTATGTTATCTCTGTGTTGTTTATGATCTTGCATGCTCTCCGTTGTTAGTAGCTATCTTGGCCGAGTAGTTGCTAGTGACTCCAAGAGGGGGTATTTATGCTCGATAGTGGGTTCATGCCTCTATTTAATCTGGGGGAGTGACAGAAACCTCTAAGGTTGTAGATGTGCTATTGCTACTAGGGGAAAACAACATTCATATGCTCGAGGGCATATGCTTTGTTTACATTACACAATTTGCTTAATGCAATTATCTGTTGTTCGCAACTTAATACTTGTGGAGTTCTCGGATTGATTCGCCACAAGTGGATTATTAGTCATAGATGCAGTTGGATGGCGGTCTATGTATCTTGTTGTAATGCCCAGAGTAAATCTCATAGTGATCCTCTCGACATATGCACGTTGTCTTTATTCTATCAATTGCCCAACTGTAATTTGTTTACCCAGCATGTGTTATTTTATTTTATGGAGAGGCACCGCTAGTGAACTGTGGACCCCGGTCCTATTTCCTTTATATTGCTATCACCTGTTTACTTTACTCGCACTGTTTACTTTACTTGCATATTACTATCACTTTCCACTTGATACGCTCATACCCTTTGTTTCAAGCAAACCGGTGAGATTGACAACCTCATCGTAAGTTGGGAACAAAGTATTTGGTTGTGTTGTGTGCAGGTTCCACGTTGCCGCTCGCAAAGCAAAGCTCGGACGAGGCGCCCTATAAATTGTCCGGAGCTGTAGCGAAGCTAGCGGGCATCACCTTCAGTCGTATTTCATCCTCCTACTGGATTGATAACCTTGGTTTCATAACTGAGGGAAAACTTGCTGCTATATTCATCAAACCTTCTCTTGGGGTTTCCAACTGGCCAGTCATTTACTACACGCCAACAAGTGGCACCATCAAACACAATCAAGTTTTCTGGCATCATCATCACCGCGCCATTGATGGCGCGGTGATGATGATGTGAGAAAGCTTGAATGTGTGTAGTAAATGACTGGCCAGTTGGAAAACCCCAAGAGCAAGGTGTGATGAATATAGCAGCAAGTTTTTCCCTCAGTAAGAAACCAAGGTTATCAATCCAGTAGGAGGACGAAATACGACTGAAGGTGATGCCCACTAGCTGCGTGATGCTCTAACAAGGGCACCGTTAACAATAACTTGTTAGCGCATCTTCAACCAGTAGCAATGTGGAACCTGCACACAACACAACCAAATACTTTGCTCCCAACTTACGATGAGGTTGTCAATCTCACCGGTTTGCTTGAAACAAAGGGTATGAGCGTATCGAGTGGAAAGCAATAGTAATGTGCAAGTAAAGTAAACAGTGCGAGTAAAGTAAACAGGTGATAGCAATATAAAGGAAATAGGACCGGGGTCCACAGTTCACTAGTGGTGTCTCTCCATAAGATAAAATAATACATGCTGGGTAAACAAATTACAGTTGGGCAATTGATAGAATAAAGACAACATGCATATGATGAGAGGATCACTATGAGATTTACTCTGGGCATTACAACAAGATACATAGATCGCCATCCAACTGCATCTATGACTAATAATCCACTTGTGGCGAATCAATCCGAGAACTCCACAAGTATTAAGTTGCGAACAACAGATAATTGCATTAAGCAAAGTGTGTAATGTAAACAAAGCATATATCCTCGAGCATATGAATGTTGTTTTCCCCTAGTAGCAATAGCACATCTACAACCTTAGAGGTTTCTGTCACTCCCCTAGGTTAAATAGAGGCGTGAACCCACTATCGAGCATAAATACCCCCTCTTGGAGTCACTAGCAACTACTTGGCCAAGATAGCTACTAACAACGGAGAGCATGCAAGATCATAAACAACATAGAGATAACATAAGATAAATTTCAGTACATCAACTCAATCATAACACCAATATTCATCGGATCCCAATAAACACAACATGTAGAATTACATAACGGTGATCTCGATCATGTAAGGCAGCTCACGAGATCTAAACATGAAGCACATGGTGGAGAAGACAACCATCTAGCTACTGCTATGGACCCATAGTCCAAGGTAGACTACTCACTCATTGCTCTGGAGGCAAGCATGGCGATGAAGAAGACCTCCGGTGGCGATTCCCCTCTCCGGCAGGGTGCCGGGAAGAGCTTCTGGACCCTCCCGATCGTCGGGTCGACGGCGGTGGCAGATCGCGATGTGTTCTGGAAAAGTGATCGGGTACTTAGGTTTTTTCCGTCGGGGGGTCTTTATAGGCGAAGGGGCATCGTCAGGAGTGGGCCGAGGCGACCTCACACATAGGGGGCGCGGGCAGGGGCCAGGCCGCGCCGCCCTGTTGTGTGGGGCCTTCGTGGCCCCACTCCATCTCCTCTTCGGTTCTCTGGAAGCTCCGGTGAATTTCTGGATGTTTGGCTTTTGTTTCGTCCAATTCCGAGAATATTTCCTGTGTAACTTTTCTGAAACACAAAAATAATAGAAAACAGGGAACTGGCACTGTGGCGACTTGTTAGTAGGTTAGTTCCGGAAAATGCATAAAAGTGCCACGAAGTGTAACGAAACACTAAGCAAATGGTGTAAAAACTAGCATGGAGCATCAAAAATTATAGATACGTTTGAGACGTATCAGCCATCAACAAGTTTTCTGGCGCCGTTGCTGGGGAGGAAGAAGACTTCTGCAAGGGGAGTTTTTGCACGCACATCCTTTACTTTGTTTTAAGTTTTGCTTTACTTTATTTTTACTTGCATCGTTTTATCAAAAACCCAAAAAATTTAGAATCCTTTGTAGTTGTTTTTACTTGTCTGCTTTTAGTTTGCTAGAATGGCTACTCCTGAAAACACCAAGTTGTGTGACTTTACTAGCACGAATAATAGTAATTTTATCTGCACTCCTATTGCACCACCTGCTCCTGCTGCAATTTTTTTATGAGATTAAGCCTGCTTTGTTGAACCTTGTTATGAAAGTGCAATTTTCTGGTGCTAGTACTGATGATGCTGCAGCTCATCTCAACAATTTTGTTGAGCTATGTGAGATGCAGAAATATAAAGATGTAGAAAGTGATATTATTAAGCTTAAGTTGTTTCCTTTTTCTTTGAGAGGAAAAGCTAAGGATTGGTTGCTGTCTTTGCCTAAAAATAGTATTGATTCATGGGCTAAGTGTAAGGATGCTTTTATTGGTAGATACTATCCTCCTGCTAAGATTATAGCTTTGCGTAGCAATATTATGAAGTTTAGTCAGTTTGATAATGAACATGTTGCTCAAGCTTGGGAAAGAATGAAATCTATGATAAAGAATTGTCCCACTCATGGACTCACTACTTGGATGATTGTTCAAACTTTTTATGCAGGACTGAATTTTTCTTCAAGGAACCTACTTGATTCATCTGTTGGAGGCACTTTTATGTCCCTTACCTTGGGCGCCGCAACTAAGCTTCTCGACAATATGATGGTAAATTATTCTGAATGGCACACCGAGAAAGCTCCACAAGGTAAGAAGGTAAATTTTGTTGAAACCTCTTCCTTGAGTGATAAGATTGATGCTATTATGCTTATGCTTTCTAATGATAGGACTCATGTAGATCCTAATAATGTTCCTTTGGCCTCTTTGCTTGCTCAAGAAGAGCATATTGATGTAAACTTCATTAGAAATAATAATTTTAACAACAATGCTTATAGGAAAATTTTTGCTAGTAACAATTATAGGCCGTATCCTTCTACCAATGGTAATGGTTATGGTAACTCTTATGGTAATTCCTCCAACAACACTAGGGCCGCGCCCTCCGAGCTTGAGGTAATGCTCAAGGACTTCATCGGTAAGCAAAATGCTTTTAACAAGTCTGTTGAGGAAAAGTTAGGCAAAATTGATATTCTTGCTTCTAAAGTTGATAGCCTTGCTCATGATGTTGAACTTCTAAAATTAAAAGTGTTGCCTAATGAGGTGAAAGAGAACAATGTTTTTGCTACTGCTAATGCTATCCAAGTTAGAATTGATGAAAATGTTAGGATGCTAGCAGAATTGCATGCCAGGTGGGAAAGAGAAGATGAGATGGCTAGAAAGATGAAGGTATGTACCATTACTACCTCAATCCTCTTACTTTGATTGGTGTAGAGTAAACTCCTACTCCTTGTGTTAAAAAGCCTAAAACTGCCAAAAGTTTTTCTCAAAAGAGTGCTAATTTTTTTCGGAGTGTAGGAGATGATAGCTCTATTTCCTTTAATGATTTTGATGTTGATGGCTGCAATATATCTGAAGTTATTTTGTTCTTGCAAAATCTTGCTTTGACTCCCAATGCTAGTTCTTTAAATATTGCTTTTACTAAGCATATTACCAATGCTCTTATGAAAATTAGGGATGAAAAGTTGAAGCAAAAAGCTTATATTCCCAAGAAATTAGAAGATGGTTGGGAACCCATCATTGATATGCATGTTAATGGTTTTGATTGCCATGCTTTATGTGATCTAGGTGCTAGTATTTCTATCATGCCTAGAAAGATTTATGACATGCTTGATTTACCACCACTTGAAAAGTGTTATTATGATGTTCCTATTGCTGATGTTGCTAAGAAGAAACCTTTGGGAAGAATTAATGATGTTCTTATTATGGTTAACAATAACCTTGTTCCCGTTGATTTTCTTGTCATGGATGTTGAATGCAATGCTTCATGTCCTATTATTTTGGGAAGACCCTTTCTTCGAACTGTAGGTGCCATCATTGATATGAGGGAAGGCACCATCAAATATCAATTTCCACTCAAGAAAGGTATGGAACACTTCCCTAGAAAGAGAAAGAAATCACTTTTTTACTCTATTCTTAGAGCAAATTATGAGCTTGATGCTTCATCACTTGATAATACTTGATTCACATTTTCTGCACCAAGCTCAAAGGCGTTAAAGAAAAGCACTCTTGGGAGATAACCCAATGTTTTTACTTTCAGTTCTTTTTCTTTTATTTGAGTCTTGGAAGTTATTACTACTGTAATGACCTCTCCTTATCCTTTTTATTTCTTTGTTGTGCCAAGAGAAGCCTCTAATTTGAGTGAGGTAAGATTTGGGGATGTTGCTGTCCTGAAATAGTTTTCGGTGCTGCACCGTAAAAATTCGTGAAAATTCTCAGTATATCTTTTGGACCTGCGATTTCTTGTGCATATGACCCAGGTTATATCCAAACTTTCATTAGTTGAATACTTTTTGATTTGAGCAACAGAAAACCCTCTAAAAATTCTACCTTTGTCAGCTGTTCTGTTTTGACAGATTTCTGCCAATATTTGTGTTTGCCGCTTTATCGCTTTCTTTTTGAGTTTTTTTGATCACGAAACTTTTGGGGAAGTTGCTACAGTAGTATATACTTTATATGTGGTGGTTTTGATTTGAAACCTGAAGCAAAAAGGGGTTGATTCAATGTTATGCTTACACTAATGTTGCTAATAGAATTGTGTTTAGTTTTGTATGAAGAAAGTTTTCAAGTGTAGGGATTGGAGAATGATGAGATGAGTTGAAGAATGGACAAAAGCTCAAGCTTGGGGATGCCCAGCACCCCAAGAAATATCCAAGAAGTACAAGCATCAAAGCTTGGGGATGCCCCCGAGGCACCCCTTCTTCATCGGCAAAAATCAGGTCACCTTTCAACACACTATATTTTTATTGCTTCATGCATTATGCGTTTTTCTTGGAGCATCAGTTATTTTTAGTTTTCAGTTTTGTTTAGTTTTGTTTGCTGCAATAAATGGTTGGACCCCAACAAATTCCTTTGGAGAAGTTGCCTTGCTTTTCATTTGCCAAGAACACTCCGTTTTTCACTCTTATAGTTTCAACGAGTGTTCTTCTTTTTCTAGAACCGCGTTTAGCTTTCGATTTTCTCATTGATATATTTTCAGATCTTGTTATATCTTTTCATCAAGGTGTATTTTGACCTCTGGTCCATGTTGGTTTTCATCAAAAGAGTTGTTTATAAAAAGTTTGAATGGTGTTGGAAAAGAGAAAAAGCTTTATGCAAAAAAGTGGTACAAGAAGGAGCTTGTGTAGACTGCGGCCTAGGCTTTTGCATGTTGTGCTTGATGTCTTTTTGATAGTATGCTTAGTGGTTTTGCTGTAGCATGACTTGTCTCAAATAACTGAGATTGCTTAATGAGCCTTTGAAAAAATCATGCGTTGTTTTAATTATTTGGAAGCATTATTTTGGTTTTCTCCTTTGATGCTTTATTTGGGTTGACTTGGCGCATGCTCACACATGTTAGACTCATACAAAGTCGCCATTGCCTCTATGATCATTTAGTTTTTGACTTTTGATGCCATCTTATGCTTCTTTTAATGTTGCTTTGTCGCTATGCATGATTATGGCCGTTATTGCTCTCTTAGTTGGTCGCTCCCAGTCTTTTGCTAGCCTTCGTTTTGTACTGAGTATGAGCTCTACTCGTGCATCCAACTCCTAAAAACCAAGTTTGCCATTGTGTCCACCATACATACCTATTAGCAATTTGCTATTCCAAAGTACATTTGACTTGCTTTTATCTATCCTTCAAATTAAACTCTTTTTGGTGTTATGCGAAAATTGGTCAGTAAAGCTCTCACGAACCGGATGACACACTTTACTTTTCTCGCTTTAAAATTTTGACATTGTGGTCTCTTATGCTGAGTTGTTATGCTTGCAAGTTGTAAGTTGGGAATTAGCCCAGCCATGCCGTCATGGGGCAAGCTTTCAACATTGCACTATCTTTCATTTGAGTTGATATCGTGATCTTTTGTTTATGGATACTCGCGGTGTGAAATGAATTGGGAATCTTGCGGGATCATGGAGTTTGTATATGTGTTAGAGAAACGCCTGGGCCGCTAATCTAAGCCATGCATAATTCATGGTGGAAATTTACAGCATGCCCATAGTGAACATTCGACGATGCATCTCGCAATAAAAAGCTATACCAATGGTAAATAAAAGAGATGCCGAGGTGTTCATTGTCTGTTTGTCCTGTCATTTTGATGTGGGCTTGTTCCATGTCATCGGGCACGGAGGTACCTCGTTGGCGGTTCTCGATGATACGTGTATACTTACAATGACAAGAGTTTGCTTGGGACTCTAAGTAAAGTAGCATGAGGTTTGGGTATTCGCATTTCACGGGACACGAGGTTTTCAACTTATGATTTGTCAAGCATATACAGCATAAGTGTTCTCGCATTAACTTTAACCATTCAAGATGCTTATGATGGGGGCAATGAGAGCTCAAAGTCGGTAAGTACTATAATTTTTGAAGGTTTATAAAACTTGCAATCACTGCTTCCCTCCGCGAAGGGCCTTTATTTTACTTTTATGTTGAGTCTCCACCTTCTACCTTTATGCACCATTAAGAGAGCATAGTTGTCATTCTGAGTATAATGTGCATTGTCCCAAAGTTTTCATTGATTGATTCATATTGTTGGTTTCACTTGTTCTCAAATTATTTGTATCTAGTCGCCCTCTTAAGCTTGAAGGTGTCCTATGCGTTTATGTTTTGCTCTCCATGAAGGACAAGCTGAAAACCATTTGTATGTTTTTCCTTATGATTTGAACACACGTTTGACTTTCATTGTTTCATTTTGATGATCTTTTATTTGTGTTCATTTTCATGTTATAACATGGTTATTAAGTTTCTTCTATCAAGATTATATCTTTCATGCCCATGTTTTAAGTTCTTTTGATCCCAGCGCACAATGCTTACATAGATAATCAAGATTGTGTAGGTGCATGTCACCTAAAAAATTATTTCTTTTGTTATCACTTACCTACTCGAGGACGAGCAGGAGTTAAGCTTGGGGATGCTGATACGTCTCCAACGTATCCATAATTTTTGATGCTCCATGCTTGTTTTTACACCATTTGCTTAGTGTTTCATTACACTTCGTGGCATTTTTATGCATTTTTCGGAACTAACCTATTAACGAGATGCCATAGTGCCAGTTGCATGTTTTCTGCTGTTTTTGTGTTTCAGAAAAGTTACACAGGAAATATTCTCAGAATTGGACGAAACCAAAGCCAGTCATCCAGATATTTCACGGAGCTTCCAGAACACCGAAGAGGAGATGGAGCCGGACCAGAGGGTGGCCACACCACCAGGGGGTGCGGCCCACCCCTGGCCCACGCCGGCCTGTGGTGTGGGCCCCCTAGTCCACTTCTGACGCCGCCTCTTCACCTATAAAGACCCTCCAACGGGAAAAACCTAAACACCCGATCACTTTTCTAGAACACATCGCGATCCGCCGCCGCCGTCGACCCGAAGATCGGGAGGGTCTAGAAGCTCTTCTCGGTACCCTGCCGAAGAGGGGAATCGCCATCGGAGGTCTTCTTCATCGCCATGCTTGCCTCCGGCACGATGAGTGAGTAGTCTACCTTGGACTATGGGTCCATAGCAGTAGCTAGTTGGTTGTCTTCTCCACCATGTGCTTCATGTTTAGATCTCGTGAGCTGCCTTACATGATCGAGATCACCGTTATGTAATTCTACATGTTGTGTTTGTTGGGATCCGATGAATATTGGTGTTATGATTGAGTTGATGTACTGAATTTTATCTTATGTTATCTCTGTGTTGTTTATGATCTTGCATGCTCTCCGTTGTTAGTAGCTATCTTGGCCGAGTAGTTGCTAGTGACTCCAAGAGGGGGTATTTATGCTCGATAGTGGGTTCATGCCTCTATTTAATCTGGGGGAGTGACAGAAACCTCTAGGGTTGTAGATGTGCTATTGCTACTAGGGGAAAACAACATTCATATGCTCGAGGGCATATGCTTTGTTTACATTACACACTTTGCTTAATGCAATTATCTGTTGTTCGCAACTTAATACTTGTGGAGTTCTCGGATTGATTCGCCACAAGTGGATTATTAGTCATAGATGCAGTTGGATGGCGGTCTATGTATCTTGTTGTAATGCCCAGAGTAAATCTCATAGTGATCCTCTCGACATATGCACGTTGTCTTTATTCTATCAATTGCCCAACTGTAATTTGTTTACCCAGCATGTGTTATTTTATCTTATGGAGAGACACCGCTAGTGAACTGTGGACCCCGGTCCTATTTCCTTTATATTGCTATCACCTGTTTACTTTACTCGCACTGTTTACTTTACTTGCATATTACTATCACTTTCCACTCGATACGCTCATACCCTTTGTTTCAAGCAAACCGGTGAGATTGACAACCTCATCGTAAGTTGGGAACAAAGTATTTGGTTATGTTGTGTGCAGATTCCACATTGCCGCTCGCAAAGCAAAGCTTGGACAAGGCGCCCTATAAATTGTCCGGAGGTGTAGCAAAGCTAGCGGGCATCACCTTCAGTCGTATTTCATCCTCCTACTAGATTGATAACCTTGGTTTCATAACTGAGGGAAAACTTGCTGCTATATTCATCAAACCTTCTCTTGGGGTTTCCAACTGGCCGGTCATTTACTACACGCCAACAAGTGGCACCATCAAACACAATCAAGTTTTCTGGCATCATCATCACCGTGCCATCAATATCTCAATACATACATTAGGATATTTGCACTTATCATGATTGTTCTATATTATACGTTATCCAATCATGTGTGACGTTGTGGTATGCCATTTTATGCCTTTGGTGTCCATTGACTAGGATGACAAAGGTTTTAAGGGTCATGTGGTTGGTATAGTGATATGTTTACTCGTAATTATGTGTTTTCTAGCGAGATGAGTAGTGTATATAGAGCATGTGTTGATTGCAAGCATGACCAGTAAGAAATTGCATGTGGTGCAACATAAGATAGTAGCATACAAATCAATGAATACCTCATAAATCATTTAATGTTGGACAAAATATTGTGCATTGCATGTCATTTTTCTCAACTCCCGTATGTAGAGTAAATAAACATATCAAACAATGAATTATGTGACTACAAACCCTTTGTCCTCGCATTTTTGATAATTGGAGGCTTAAAAGGGAGAACACAAACATCTTATAAAATCTAAGAACGATTTAATCTTGATAACTATGAATATCCAAATATGCCTCTAAGTATCTCATTAATACTAGTAAGATGCATGTACTACACTGATGAAACATAAGATACAATATATATGGATGTACTTCACAATTATGCTTAGGTAGTTCACTATATCTTCATTTATCAATTACTGACTATGTAGGAAGAATATGGCTACTGGTATATGCAAGGCGGATGGAGGCAATATTTATACACGAGATGAACTTTGGTAGTCTAGTATATTGTGAGACCGCGACATGTCATAGAATTGAAGAATAATCAACGCCTATGATGTGGAGCTTTCAATAAGTAGGAATAGACAAATATATATATCTCATTGATACGTCTCAAACGTATCTATAATTTTTGATGCTCCATGCTTGTTTATGCACCATTTGTTTTGTGTTTTGTTACACTTCATGGTGTTTTTATGCATTTTCTGGAACTAACCTATTAACGAGATGCCACAGTGCCAGTTCCCTGTTTTCTGTTATTTTTGTGTTTCAGAAAAGCTAAACAGAAAATATTCTCGGAATTGGACGAAACAAAAGCTGAAGTTCCTATTTTTCCCGACGCGAGACAGAGTCCAAAGCAGAGACGGAGGGGAGCCAGGGGCCAGCCACACCATAGGGTGGCACGGGCCAGCCCCTGGCCGCGCCACCAGGTGGTGGGGCCACCTAGCCCACCTCCTAATGCCGCCCTTCCGCCTATATATTCCCCTCGACGGGAAAACCCTAAGGCCCCGATCAATTTTCCACGAAACATACTGTAAGCCGCCGTCATCGTCGACGCGAGATCGGAAGGGTCCAGAAGCTCTTCCCGGCACCCTGCCGGAGAGGGGAATCACCACCGGAGGCCTTCTTCATCACCATGCCTGCCTCCGGAGTGATGTGTGAGTATTCTACATTGGACTACGGGTCCATAGCAGTAGCTAGATGGTTGTCATCTCCTCCATGTGCTTCATGTTTAGATCTTGTGAGCTGCCTATCATGATCAAGATCATCATTGTGTAATTCTACATGTTGTGTTTGTTGGGATCCGATAAATATTGATACTTTGTCAAGTTGATTTATGATTTATCATCTCTATATTGTTTATGATCTTGCATGCTCTCCGTTGCTAGTAGATATCTTGGCCGAGTAGATGCTAGTGACTCCAAGAGGGAGTATTTATGCTCGATAGTGGGTTCATGCCTCTAGTAATCTGGGGGAGTATAGAAACCTCTAAGGTTGTAGATGTGTTGTTGCTACTAGGGAGAAAACAACGATCTTGTGTTCAAGGATATTTATATTGTTTACATTACACACTTTGCTTAAGGCGATAATCTGTTGCTTGCAACTTAATACCAAATGGTTGCTCGGACGACATCCGGCGGGTGGATTATTAGTCATAGATGCAGTTGGATTACGGTCTATGTATTATGTTGTAATGCCCAAGTGAATCTCATAGTGATCCTCATGACATTTGTATGCTTGCTTTATTCTATCAATTGCCCAACTGTAATTTGTTTACCCAGCATGTTATTTATCTTATGGAGAGACACCACTGGTGAACTATGGACCCCGGTCCATTCTTTTACATTCTTATTACCATTTACTATTTACTCGCTTTATTTACATTCTCGCAAACTACTATGTTTTACCACTCGATGCGCTTAATCCTTTGTTTATAGCAAACCGGTGAGATTGACAACCTCACTGTAAGTTGGGGCAAAGTACTTGGGTTGTGTTGTGTGCAGGTTCCACGTTGCTGCTGGTGCAAAGCTACGCCCCATATTGTCTGGAGCTGTCGCGAAGCTAGCAAGCATCAACCTTCGGAAGTTGGTTCTTTCTCCTACTGGTTCGATAAACCTTGGTTTCATACTGAGGGAAGACTTGCTGTTGTGCTCATCATACCTTCCTCTTGGGGTTCCCAACTGGGCGGTCATCTACACGCCATCAAGAAATTTTTATGGCGCCGTTGCCGGGGAGAAAGAGGATTTCTGCAAGGGGAGTCTCTCGCTTCCAATCTTTTACTTTGTTATTTTTTTGCTTTATTTTATTTTTGCTTGCATCTTTTTATCAAAAATACAAAAAATAGTTCCTTTATAGTTGTTATTTTTACTTGTCTGCTTTTAGTTTTGCTAGAATGGGTACTCCTGAGAACACCAAGTTGTGTGACTTCACTAGCACAAACAATAGTGATTTTATCTGCACTCCTATTGCACCACCTGCTACTGCTGCAAACTTTTATGAGATTAAGCCTGCTTTATTGAACCTTGTTATGAAAGAGCAATTTTCTGGTGCTAGTACTGAAGATGCTGCAGCTCATCTCAACAATTTTGTTGAGCTATGTGAGATGCAGAAATATAAGGATGTTGATAGTGATATTATTAAGCTCAAGTTGTTTCCTTTTTCTTTGAGAGGAAAAGCTAAAGATTGGTTGCTGTCTTTGACTAAGAATAGTATTGATTCATGGGCTAAGTGTAAGGATGCTTTTATTGGTAGATACTATCCTCCTGCTAAGATTATAGCTTTGAGAAGTGATATTATGAAGTTTAGACAGTTTGATAATGAACATGTTGCTCAAGCTTGGGAAAGAATGAAATCTATGATAAAGAATTGTCCCACTCATGGACTGACTACTTGGATGATTATCCAAACCTTTTATGCAGGACTAAATTTTTATTTAAGAAATCTCTTGGATTCAGCTGCTGGAGGTACCTTTATGTCCATCACCTTGGGCGCCGCAATGAAGCTTCTTGATAATATGATGGTAAATTATTCTGAGTGGCACACCGAGAGAGCTCCACAAGGTAAGAAGGTAAATTCTGTTGAAGAAACCTCTTCCTTAAGTGATAAGATTGATACTATTATGGCTATGCTTGTTAATGATAGAGCTCATGTTGATCCTAATAATGTTCCTTTAGCCTCTTTGGTTGCTCAAGAAGAGCATGTTGATGTGAACTTCATTAGAAATAATAATTTCAACAATAGTGCTTATAGTAACAATTTTGCTAGTAACAATTATAGGCCGTATCCTTCTACCAATGGTAATGGTTATGGCAACTCTTATGGTAATTCCTCCAACAACACTAGGGGCGCGCCCTCCGAGCTTGAAGTCATGCTCAAGGACTTCATTAGTAAACAAACCGCTTTTAATAAGTCTGTTGAGGAAAAGTTGGGTAAAATTGATGTTCTTGCTTCTAAAGTGGATAGCCTTGCTCTTGATGTTGAACTTCTGAAAATAATGCCTCATGATGTGAAAGAAAGCAAGATTTTGAATGCCATTCAAGTTAGAATTGATGAAAATGTTAGGATGTTAGCAGAATTGCATGCTAGGTGGGAAAGAGAAGATGAGATGGCTAGAAATATGATAGTTTGTACTATTACCACCACTAGTGATGTTGTTTCAAATGCTAGAAATCCTCTTACTTTGATTGGTGTAGAGAAAACTCCTACTCCTTCTGCGAAAAAGCCTAAAACTGCAAAAACTTTTTCTACAAAAAGTGCTGAAATTTTTTGGAGTATGGAAGACAATAGCTCTACTTCTTTTAATGATTTTGATGTTGATGGTTGCAATATCTCTGAAGTTATTTTTTTCTTGCAAAATCTTGCTTTAAGTCCTAATGCTAGTTCTATGAATGTTGCTTTTACAAAGCATATTACAAATGCTCTCATGAAAATTAGGGAAGAAAAGTTGAAACAAAAGGTTTCTATTCCCAAGAAGTTAGAAGATGGTTGGGAGCCCATCATTGATATGACTGCGAATGATTTTGATTGTCATGCTTTATGTGATCTTGGTGCAAGCATTTCTATTATGCCTAGGAAGATTTATGATATGCTTGGTTTACCACCGCTTAAAAATTGTTATTTTGATGTTCCTCTTGCTGATGTTGCTAAGAAGAAACCTTTGGGAAGGATTAATGATGTTCTTATTATGGTTAACAATAACCTTGTTCCCATTGATTTTCCTTGTTTTGGATGTTGAATGCAATGCTTCATGTCCTATTATTTTGGGAAGACCTTTTCTTAGAACTATTGGTGCCATTATTGATATGAAGGAAGGCACCATTAAATATCAATTCCCACTCAAGAAAGGTATGGAACACTTCCCTAGAAAGAGAAAGAAATTACTTTTTGACTCTATTCTTAGAGCAAATTATGAACTTGATGCTTCATCGCTTGATATTACTTGATTTCCACTTTCTGCGCCTAGCTCAAAGGCGTTAAAGAAAAGCACTCTTGGGAGATAACTCAATGTTTTATTTTCAGTACTTTTTCTTTTTGTTGAGTCTTGGAAGTTGTTACTACTGTAATGACCTCTCCTTATCATTTTTATTTCGTTTTTGTGCCAAGAAGAACCTCTAATTGGAGGAAGGTAAGATTTGGGGAAGTTGCTGTCCTAAAACAGATTTCTGCGCTGCACTGTAAAAATTCGTGAAAATTCTAAGAATATCTTTGTGATCTATGATTTCTTGTGCACATGCCCCAGGTTATTTCCAAACTTCCATTAGTTTTGCACTTTTCGATCTGAGCAACATAAGGTCCTTGGAAAAATCGATCTTTGTCAGCTGTTCTGTTTTGACAGATTTCTGCCACTATTTGTGTTTGCCTCTCGATCGCTTTCTTTTTTAGTTCTTTTGATCACAGAACTTTTGAGGAAGTTGCTACAGTAGCTTATGATTTAATGTGTGTTATATTTGAGTTTAAAACTGAACCAAAAGAGTAGATTTACTATCATGCTTACACTAATGTTGCTAATAGAATTGTGTGAAGTTTTGTATGAAGGAAGTTTTCAAGTGTAGGGAAAGGTGAGTGATGAGATGAGATGAAGTATGGACAAAAGCTCAAGCTTTGGGATGCCCATGTCACCCCAAGAAATATCCAAGAGGTACAAGCATCAAAGCTTGGGGATGCCCCGAGGCACCCCTTCTTTATCGGCAAAAATCAGGTCACCTTTCAAGATACTATATTTTTATTACATTGTATTCTATGCGTTTTTCTTGGAGCGTCTTTACTTTCGCTTTCAGTTTTCTTTTGTTTTGTTTGCTGCAATAAATGGTTGGACCCCAACTAATTTCTTTTGGAGAAGACTCACTCCGTTTTTCATTGCCAAGAACACTCTAGTTTTTACTCTTATCGTTCAACGAGTGTTCTCTTTTTCTAGTACTGCATTTAGCTTTCGTTTTTTGCCTTGATTTTTGTTCAAATATTGTTATATCTTTGTATCAAGGTGTATTTAGACCACTGTTCTATGTTGGTTTTCATCTTAAAGAGTGGTTATAAAAAGGATGAATGGTGTTGGAAAAGAGAAAAAAGTTTCATGCCTATAATGGTACAAATGGGAGCTTGTTTAGACTGTGGCTTATAATTCTGCATGTCATGCTTGATGTTATTTTGATAGTATGCTTAGTAGTTTTTGTTGTAGCATGACTTGTCTCAAATGACTGAGATTGCTTAATGTGCCTTTGAAAGAATCATGCATTGTTTTTATTATATGGGAGCATATTATTGTGGTTTTCTCCTTTGATGCTTTATTTGGGTTGACTTGGCGCATGCTTACAACATGTTTGACTTTACCAAGTCGCCATAAGCCTCTATGATCATTTGGTTTTTGACTTGTGATACCACTTTATGCTTGGGTTAATGATGTTTTGTTGCTATGCATGATTATGGCCGCTATTGCTCTCTTAGTTGGTCGCTCCCAGTCTTTTGCTAGCCTTCATTTTGTACTGAGAGGGAATACTTCTCGTGCATCCAACTACCAAAAACCAAGTTTATTCCAAAGAGTCCACTATAAATTTCTATGCATGGTATTTGCAAGCCATTCCAAGTAAATTTTCATGTGCTACCTTTCAAAAAACCTTCAAAATACTTCTCATTTTGTGACACTATTTTCAGCTCATGGGGACGTAGTGGTCGGATGCTATCTTCCATATTGTTTTATTCCAAAAAATAAAAAAAAAAGAAAAAAGAAAAGAAAAAAGGCACTCCTCCTTGGTATGTGAAAGTTGGTGGGCACCCGATGGAATCGGTTAGCCAAGGTTTGTGAAAGAAAAAGTGGGGAGGAGTGCCAAGCTTTATAAAAGAGCACAAAAGTGTCAATCTCTCTCTCAGAAACTTGCTTAGTATGGAAGATAGTAAGAACCCCATTGCCAGTCGTTGACAAGAACAATCACCTCACAAAACAAATTTTTATCTCTCTGTTTTACAAATGAAAAGCTCTAGCACATGTTTAATCATTGCTTCCCTCTGTGAAGGGCCTTTCTTTTACTTTTATGTTGAGTCTCCACCTTCTACCTTTATGGACCGTCTAAGAGAGCATAGTTGTCATTCTGAGTTTAATGTGCATAGTCCCAAAATTTATTATTGATTCATGATTATGGTTTTGCTTGTTATTAAATTATTTGTATCTAGTCGCCCTTTTAAACTTGAAGGTGTCCTATGCATTTATGTTTTTCTATTCCATGAAGGACAAGCTGAAAACCACTTTGCTATGTTTTTCTATATGGTTGAAACACATACTTACTTTCAATGCATGATTATTCATGATCTTTTGTTTGTGTTACCACTAGTAGAGATATGCTTATAGCCAGCATCACTATCGCTGGCGCATAATAATTCTATTCATCGGTGGTAAAAATACCCCTGGCGCATTGTGCTGTATTCGTCGGTGATAACTTACTTACCGCCGGTGCACTTCAGTATTATTCGCCGGGGATAATAGCTGGGAGGCCCACCCTGTCTGAGATGGCCCATCGTAGATAATATCGTCGGCGAATAGAACTCGTGTGCGCCGGCGCTACGTAGACTACTATGGCGAATCTACTGCTTGTGCGCCGGGGATACGAGTAGCACAAAAGGCACCAACCGGAACCCCTTCGAACCGCACTTATCCCCCGCGAACTAAACGTCAACTCGCCGGCGCTATGCCACATGCAGATGATAAGGTGGGACCCACCCACGTCCCTATCTCTCATCTCCCTCTCACATGCCCAGAACCCCACCCACCTCCTCACACACGCCCGCCCCCTTCCCTCCCTCCTCGTTGCCTCCCCGCGGCGCCGCCACCTCTGCACATCCTCGAGCGGAGCCTGAGCTCGCAACCCCAACCTCGCTGCTCCCCGCCCGCCTCCGTCGCCCTGCTCCATCTCCTCGATCGGCTCCTCGCTCCTTGCCGGCAGCCGCTCGCGTCCGCCATGCCCTAGAGGCCAGCGTCGAGGACATCCGCCCGCTGCTGGTACTCCCCGTCCGGAGCAAGGAGCGGCTGGATCTGGGTGCCCGCGTACCGCCGCGCGCAGGTCACCCCTGTCCGGAGCAAGGAGCAGCTGGATCTGGGTGCCCGCGTACCGCCGCTGCCATGGCGCCTCGCTGATTAGATTTGGGTACGTTTCTCCGTTCCCTGTCCTCAGCTCCTATGGAATTGGTTGGCCCGTGGGTAAACTTTAGTTCTGTAAACTTCCCAAAAAGCATCAACTTTCTCCGATTAATCACCAACACTGAAAGAAAAGGAATATGTAGTATATAGAATAGTATGGTGAGCTCTGTAAACAATCGTTTGCTGCTGTGTTAGTTCAGTGATATATAATTGTTAGCAAGAATATTTTAGTGGTGGAGAAGCGAGTTCAAGCATTTTTTGTGAATTACAATATATTCAATTGACATACACAAGCATAAAAAGAATCTGAAATTATTCAGCATTTGTGTCAATTAGAATATTTACAAATGATGATAACTGGTTTTCTCATATCTATCCTATTTCCCCGACAATACATTCATGGAATAGTTTTAAAACCTGCCGCATGATTTATGTCATTAGTGTTTGGTAAATGACGATTAGATAGTATGATAAACTATAATTTGGAAACATAGAATCGACAACACCTTCAGTGGTGCACAAATTAGGGGCCAGTCAATCTTATAAAATCTGTATGCTCAGTCACAAATTGTTACCGCTTGATTTCACACTTGTACCTTTACTTAAGGAACTAGGTGCTAGGTCAATTCCAAGGTTTGTTTGTGTCCGTGCTGAACGGAATGAATTGCCTTTGAGATGTTTCTTCATATATTTCAACCAACCATTGCCTTTGAGTAATGTCCAATATTGTCTTCTCATCCTGGAAGAGAGTGCATAGTCTAGGTCTAGCAAGTATGAAGCTACATGTACAACTTCCAGTACTATCTTGAAGTTCTTTTGCTCCTTTAAACATAAGCTCGAGTATAAGAAGCTTCGACGCTAGCTCAACTGTGCACAAGCCAGTACTTGCATTTCTTATTGCACTAAAACATTTAGGTTCACTATTAATTCTTGTAGACTATTTGTGCTTCCTTGCTTTGTCATCACCATGTAATTTAGCTGCTCTTAAGTATTTTATATGATAACAGATTTTATTTCTCTCTGTGCTTTTAGGTACGCCTCCGCCACCATGGTGCGCCGCAAGATCACCACCTACGCCATGATGAGCCGATGCCCACCACCACCCCCTCCCCCTCCGACGCCGCCTCCAATGCCGCCACCTCCAGCATCCGACGGCGAGGAAGAAGTCCCCGAGGTGGACTACCCGGAGGACAAAGAAGAGAACGACCGCCTGGAGGCGGAAGCCCAGGCGGAGATCGACAACATGGACTGGGCCATCTTGGACCCCAAGGATGAAGAACAGGCGGCCATCCACGCCTTGTGGCGTTCTCTGCGGATGGAGAACAAGGAGGCGGCGCTCGACGACGAGCTCGACGACCTCCGCCTTGAGTCGGGGCTCAAGGAGTCACGCGACCGCCACACGACGGAGGAGGGAGCGCGCGGCTTCATGGAGTTGGAGCGGCGGCGCCTCTTGGAGTTGCTCGTGGAGGACTCCGGTCACCTCCACAAGATTGTGGAGGATGACTTCCTCCCCGCCCCCGCCGCCGCACGAGATGCTCGATCAGGCCTAGCGGCGCCGAAGAAGGGGGCCAACGACGACGAGGCAGGCCCCTCCAGGCGCTAGAACTTTTTTTTGTATTATGAATTTCTTATTGCTGGCGCATAGGTCATAGCAATATTCGCCAGCGATAACAACTACTGCCAGTGCATAGCAACATTCGCCAGGGGTAATACATTACCCCTGGCGAATGTTGCTATGCGCCGGCAGTAGGTACAGTTATCGCCGGCGAATTTGCAATGCGCCAGGGATAATGCATTACCGCCAGCATTGGTGTCGCTGGCGAGTTGTAGTTCGCCGGCGGTAAGTAAATTTGGTGCGCCGGCGGTAGGATTTTCCCTACTAGTGTACTATTCATGTTATAACATGGTTGCTAAGTTTTATTGTCAAGATTATGTCTTTTATGCCCATGTTTAGAGTACTTTGATCTCAGCACTCAATGCTTTACATCATTTGATCAAGATTGTGTTGGTGCATGTCACCTCAAAAATTATTGTTTTGTTATCACTTACCTACTCGAGGACGATGATACGTCTCTAACGTATGTATAATTTTTTATGCTCCATGCTTATTTTTACACCATTTGCTTAGTGTTTTGTTACACTTCGTGGCGTTTTTATGCATTTTCCGGGACTAACCTATTAACGAGATGCCACAGTGCCAGTTCCCTGTTTTCTGCTGTTTTTGTGTTTCAGAAAAGCTACACAAGAAATATTCTCAGAATTGGACAAAACAAAAGCCAAACATCCAGAAATTCACCAAAGTTTCCAGAGAACCGAAGAGGAGACGGAGTGGGGCCACGAGGGGCCCACACAACAGGGCGGCGTGGCCTAGGGCTAGGCCGCGCCCCCTATGTGTGTGGTGATGACCCACAAGTATAGGGGGTGTATCGTAGTACTTTCGATAAATAAGAGTGTCGAACCCAACGAGGAGCAGAAGGTGTTGATGAGTGGTTTTGATCAAGGATTCACTGTAAATACTAGCAAACAGGTTTTCAGGGGTATTTGGTAATACGAGTAAATAAAGTGCGAGTAAATAAAAGACAGTAGTAACAATTGCAGCAAGTGGCCCAATCCTTCTTTCAGCAAAGGACAAGCCGGTTGTGTAACTTATAATAACCAAACGTTCTCGAGGACACACGGGAGTTTCTGCCAAGAGCTTTCGCTTCATAAAGCCAATAGTCTTTATTGGTTTGATAGGTGTTATGGGGGTGAACCTGTGCTAGCGCACTACCCTTACTAGGATAAATACACACTTGTGATTATACCCCTTGCAAGCATCCGCAAATACAAGAAAGTAATTAAGATAAATCTAACCACAGCCTTAAACTCTAAGATCCTACGCTCCCTGGTGCAATGGTTTCCCAATGGAGGTTTAGGTTTCTGTCACTCCAGCAACCCCACAATTGGTAGCCAAATACACAATGCATCTCACTAGGCCCATAAATGGTGAAGTATCATGTAGTCGACGTTCACATGACACCACTAGTGAAATAGCACCACAACAATATCAAACCATTAAATATTTCTCAACAATAATTCACTACTAACATCTTGAATTCTCTCATGTCCTCAAGAACTAAACGAACTACTCACAAGACATCATATGGATCATGATCAGAGGTGAAATAATGGTAAATAACAATCTGAACATAAACCTTAATTCAACGGTTCCACTCAATAGCATCAACTACAAGAGTAATCAACACCGGGAAAGTTTCCCCTATGAATATAACAAGATCCAACTCAAGATGTTACAGCGGGATGGCGTGGTGATGATGGAGATGAAGGTGCTGGTGATGGATATGATGATGATGATGATCCCGATGAAGTCCGGTGCGATGGTGACAACGATGGCGACGATCTCCCCTCTCTGGGAAGGAATTTCCCCGGCAGATTTCTGCCTGCCGGAGAGCTTTTCTCTCTCTGGTGTTTTCCGCCCCGCAGAGGCGGCGGTGTCTAACTCTAAGCCCCCCTTTGACTTAGGTTTTTGGGGACGATGAAGTACGCGAAGGGGCAAGACCAGAAGTGGGCCAGGGTGGCCTCACACAGGGCTGGCGTGGCCAGGGGTCAGACCGCGCCACCCTGGCGTGAGGGCCCCTCCTGGCTCCTCTCGACTCCTCCTTTTGGCTTCCTGAGTCTTCTGGGAAAATATAATTTCCTGGCATTTTTCTGGAATTTTCCTGATCTTCAAAATATGGTCCCTTGATGGTCCTTTTTCCAGCAGAATCCTGACTCCGGCAGCAAATCCTCCAATGATCATCAAACATGCACCTTCATCAATCAAGCCAAGTACACCCAAGACATGCTCAAGAAGTTCAAGATGGACACCGGAGTGAAGGGAGCCAAGACTCCCATGCCTACAAAGGTTTCTCTTGATCTCGATCCTAATGGTAAAGAGGTGGATCAAAAACTTTATTGCTCTATGATTGGGTCCTTGCTCTAACTTTGTGCATCTAGACCGGATATCATGCTTAGTGTGGGAATGTGTGCATGATACCAAGCCACCCCTAAGGAAAGCCATCTAATGGCGGTCAAAAGAGTCTTTTGATATTTGATTGATACCCCAACTTTTGGCCTTTGGTACCCGAAGGGAGCAAGCTTTGAGCTTGTTGGGTACTCGGACTCGGATTGGGCGGGAGACAAAGTGGATAGGAAGTCAACTTCCGGGGCATGCCAATTTCTTGGTAGGTCTTTGGTTAGTTGGTCTTCCAAGAAGCAAAATTATGTGTCTCTCTCCACCGCCGAAGCCGAGTATGTGGCGGCCGCGAGTTGTTGTGCTCAACTCCTTTGGATGAGGCAAACCATGGAGGATTATGGTGTTCACTTTGACAAGGTGCCACTCTTGTGTGACAATGAGAGTGCCATCAAGATTGCCCATAATTCGGTTCAACACAACAAGACCAAGCACATCGAGATCCGCCACCATTTCATCTGTGACCATGTCAACCGAAGTGAGATTAACCTATCTTATGTAGGTACACAAGACCAACTCGCCGACATTTTTACCAAGCCCCTTGATGAAGCAAGATTCCGAGAGTTGAGGCATGAGTTGAATATCCTAGACTCTTGCAATGTGGCTTGATCGTGTGCACTCATTCCCATATGATAGCGTGTGTTCCCATCTAGGTGTGGGCATGGATATAGGGGGAGTGCGGTCCTAATTAATTGGACTATCCCTCCCCCCATAATGCCAATAGCAAGCAATGTGTTCGTTTTGTCTTTTGGGACAATTTTGAGCTTAATTGATGAGTTTTGGTCTTGGGCCCAAGATATATCTTCGCGGTGCCATACCTTTATACTCAAACATGGTGGCTTCGGCCACCGACCTCCTAAGTGGAGGTTTGTTCCCATTTGAGCCTTATTTACATTTTATTGCCTTTTCAATGGGAATGTGTTCATGTTTGGCCTTATTTGAGTTTTATTTGCATTTTTGCAAACATGAACACTAAGTACCACTCAGTGACCTCTTTCTGACCCAAGCCTATCCCTTTCATCTAAAACTTGCTCCATCTTTCGAAGAAACATGCTCAAAAACACTGCTGTGTGATCTGGTCGAGGCAGGCCGGAGACTCCAGGGATTGCACCCCGGAGACTCCGGTGTCAAGGCTGCATCTCTCCGGAGTTGCCTACAACAAGAAGGCACTTGCTCCCCTCTATGGTAAGCTCACCAAAGATGTCGTTGATCAAGGCAAGAAGATTGTTGTTGGGGAGTCCTATGGTCTGAGAACAAGATACAACATCCTCCTCTGTTTGTTCCGTGAGAATATTGCCCCAAGTGTGGGAAATTTGGATGCTCTTCGTGGTGGGTTGGTCAACCTTCTTGCCTACTCTCATGAAGTCTTTTGCAAAGGTCAAGAAGCTCAAGTTCAACCCATTGATGTCATGGACTTCATTCACCGGGAAATGTATGAGTGCATTCTTTCCAAGAAAGCCCCGGTCTATGCTCCGTATGTGATGAAGCTTATCAAGAGGAAGTCTCCCAACTACTCTCTTTGTGTTGACATCTCTAAGTTGGTTGAGCACAAAACCGTGAAGCCTCAAAAGAAACCGGCACCGGGTGTGACCAATGAACCCTTTGCCTCCGCTAGTGAAGATGAAGAAGATGAAGATATGGAAGGTGATGAGGATGATGTTGATGAGGAAGGAGAAGAGGGTGAGGAAGAGATTGAAGAAACTCGGACTGCTCCTCCTTCTCCACCTAAGAGGAGAAGCAAGAATGCTAGCAATGTGCCTTTTCCTTCACGCAACAAAGAAGAAGTCAACAAGGAGATCAAGAAACTTTCTTGGTTCAAGAGGACCATGCTTTGTATGGGAGTGGATATTCGCAAGGAGCAGCACAACATCTATATTCAGAACAAGCATATCACTCACAACCAAGGCTTGATGGTTGAGCATCTTCGTGCCATCCGTAACCTCCCTCCTCCAGAGCATCCTCCTTCAGACTCAGATGATACTCTCAGCTATGGTGCTTGGAACAAAGAGATGGGCAGCTCACTCCAATGGGGAGATTTCGATGAAGTGTCCAAGCCCAACTATCCGTCTTCCTCCAGTCGTGGCAAGGGTCCTATGGGTGACGATGGAGATCCTTCCTATGAGGGCAACGACGAGGACGACGACGAGTGACTTGTTGGGACGTGTAGCATCGCTCGTTTCCCCTTTTTGGTGTCTCGATGCCAAAGGGGGAGAAGAGTTCTATTAGCATGTTATCGGGGATTTGCAAGGGTCGGGCACAAGCATTTCTTTTGTTGAGCTTTCATTTGCCTATGCTTGTGCTCTCTTCTAGTACTTAATTCTTTAAATATTTGAACTTCGTTGTGGTACCTATCTTAATATGGTGTGAGACTTGTGGTGTGCTTTACTGTAATGGTCGTGTCTTGTTACTTCATATTGTTCTCTATGTATTATGCACATGATCTTGGTCCATTACTTTAGGGGGAGCTTTGTGTCTAGTATGTGTGCATTTGCATCAAGCTCTTGTTGTAGGTTGCACACATCTAGGGGGAGCTCACCATATTCTTATTGATCTTTTCCTTGAACCTTAGTATTGTCATCAAACACCAAAAAGGGGGAGATTGAAAGAGCATTTTCTTGCAAAATCTATTTTTGGGTGTTTGTTGTCAATACTCAGGTATCTAACCATTTTGTCTCAGTATAATCTCTATTGTAGGTGGAAATCTGAAGATTATTTGTTGCTGGCTTCTCTGCGCCGGAGACTCCGGGTCTCCTACCCGGAGACTCCGGTGTTCACACACCGAAGACTTTGGGTCAGGGACCGGAGACTCCGGCCCAAGCCTCCGGGGTCCTTTTTCGTCGGGTGTCGCTCGCCCCAGATATGGGGGCGGAGACTCTGGCCGGAAACTTTGGCAGGAGCTCGTCTCCGGCCCGGAGACTCCGGCCCTGGCGACTTACCCCGGAGACTCCGGGCTCTGGACCCCGGAGACTCCGGCCTAAAAGGGCAGCAACGGCTAGTCCTTGTCTTGGACTATATAAAGGCTTCTTCCACCTCAAGTCAAGGCTGCGGCTCACACTCTCTCACCTCCATTGCTGCCAAGATCCAAAGCTCTAGATCTCCACCTCTAGCCAATAGAACTTGAATCCCTTTGGGGATTCGAAGGAGGAGACCTAGTCCATCATCTTCACCGAAGGAATTTCATTTCCCCCTCCATTTGCTTGGAGGATTTGAGCCTAGGGTTTGTTGGAACCCTAGGTATTGTAAGTGCTTGATTGACTCATCTCTGTGGTGTTTCTAGCCTCCGTGGCGTTCTTGGGAGCCTCCAATTGAGTTGTGGAGTTGTGCCCCAAGCTCCGTGTAAGGGATTCGTGGTTCCCCCAATACCACCGCTTAGTGGAATCGAGCTAGCCTCCGTGGCTTGCTCACCGGAGAACAAGGTGAGCCTTTGTGGCGTTGGTAGACTCCGTGTCACCACACCTCTCCAACGTAGACGTACTTCCCCTTAAAAGGAAGGAACTACGGGAATACATCCTTGTGTCTCCGGTCTCCACTCTTCGGTTATTTCTTTCCCTTACTTGTATCTTACTAGTTACTTGTTTACTTGCTTGCTTGCCACTCTTAGGAAATTCACCTAGTTGCACATCTAGTGAATTTACTTTGTGTCAAGCCTTAAAATCAAAAAAGATTAAAAATTGACTTAGCGCCTATTCACCCCCCCCTCTAGTCGCCCGTACCGATCCTTTCACCAAATATCAAGTTACTCAGGCCCTAGTAACAAGCATTAAGCATAGAAAAGGTCCAATAACATTAATACAAGTATATCTTCAAACCTATAATTGAAAACCCCAGCTGCTATGCATTATTACATAATTGATCTTATCCAATTCCCCTCACCTCATGTGCTACAGAGGATTACTCATACATGATGGTGGGAAATGAAGCCATGGTTGTAGAGATCATCGTGGAGTCGATGGCGATGATGAAGAATATGAAATCCCCCTCGCCGAGGTGGAGAGAGAGATCAATCTGATCTCGAAAACCTTGTTTTTGATGGTGACGGTGCTCTAGTTCATGAAATGCTCCATGGTTATGAGAGTATGGTTTTTTATTGTATATAAGGAGTCATGCAAAAAGACTCATCAAGGGGAGCTACGAGGCTCAAATAGGGTTGTACCACGTGGCCAGGGTTCTGGGCCACGTGGTATAGCCTATTTAGGGCCTCGTGGCTCCTCTGATCTCCTTCTTCATCTCAAATTTCTATTTTCGCATTAGAACTTCCATGGTACTTTTTCAAAAGGACATTTTCCTTAAAACAATGTCAGTTCAGGCAGTTTTTATCCAAGTGTTGGTTCAATTACATGCAAAACCTCAGGAAAAGAGGTAGGAAAAGTGAATGCATTTGTGATGCATCATTCCCCTCGAGAGTGTCCCAAGGGAACACCTCTTCCCATGAACCTTCTAGAGGGCACATTTCTTCTCACACGCCCCAGAGGGTGCAAGGATTCTGAGGCTTCTGGCCTTTTGAAACTGTGCCATGGCAGGTCTTCATAATGCCTTGGGGTAGGCCTTGCCACTACTCAGCTCCAAGCGGCATCTCCTCTCCTCGGGGCACGTCGGCTCCGCCCTTGAGAAGTTGGGACCTGGACTTGCCCACACCGCTCTCTGAGGCTAGGATGTGGGTTTTTTGTTGCCCATCTTTGTTGATGTAAATGACCATATCTCCAATGTGGAGGCTCTCCACTAGAAGGAGGCCCTCCACTGGAAGGAGAGCCTCCTCGGGGCCTTTTAGAGGCCTCTGGGCCCACCGATGGGCGTGATGCCAACATCTGCTGAACACATCGATATGGTTGAAGAGTAACGCACAGAGCCAGTACCTATCGTGCCAACTGTCGGGATTTTGATTCCCGGCAAGAAAATTTGTAGGTGTAAGGGATTGTGATCACAATATTATTGGCTAACAACCTCAAGGCACGCAAGATTTATGCAGGTTAAGGCCCCGGATGATGATCCGGTAAAAACCCTATGTCTTGTGTGGATTTAATTATATGGACCGTGTGAGGTGCTCCGATGATACAAAGAGGGTGTTCGGCTTGAATGCTATCCGGGACATATGGTGGAGGATAGTCAGGGTGTTCCGATTTCTTTCAGTTTCACTCCATCGTGGAGCATATACTATCAGGAAATGCAATTGGAGGATGTAATTATTCTCACCATATGAGATCAGACCCAAACACAAAGTATACATACCTTGTGCTGTTGCTGATTTTGTTTTGCATTTCCGCCAATCAAACTATAAAAATCATATCATTTAATATAAGAAGGCATGCTTGATTAGGATTGAACTCATAATCTAAACTCCATAGTGCAAAAACACATGGTATGCTTGACCTAAGACAGCGTTACAATTAAGGAAGACATAGATAGTTAAGCTCGAAGTTGAAAAAAAAACGTGATTATTTCTAAAAACCGTTCTCATTCCCGCATACTCTCTGTATAGATAAGGTCCCTTATTCCTGGTTTTGAATCCTTTTAAGTCTGACTAAAATTCTAGGAAACATACCAACATCTACAATTAATATCCAGTGAGCACTTACAAAAATATATTAGATTATAGATTTATCAATCATCAATAGTTGGGTATTGTACGCAATGGGATATTTATTTCATACTTGATCAAAAGTTAAATTCAGTTTGACCTAAGACAATCTAATTTGGCATGCACTGTAACAGTGGCCATGATGAAGTACTGGTGTGCCTAGCCATGGGGAATTGTCTGTGCCACTCGATTATCCAAACTCGGGGAATTTTCTGTGCCACTCGATTATCCATACGAGATCGTAAAGGGTCAGACGACTGCAGCCAGCAGAAGCAGGATGCTGCCGATTAGCAGCGACGGAAAGCTCGCTGCTGGTCCTGGGGAAGTCGGTGGCGGCGGCGGCAGAGGAGGCGATGGAGGCGGCAGCGGCTCATGGTCGAGCGGCGTTGGGGTGGTCGGAAGCCCGTGCTCCGGACGGTCGAGACGAGGAGACGGTGGAAAGGTAATCCCAGCGGGCTGGACTGCATTTTAGTTGGGAATAAGCAAATTATATGTGAGATCATGTACTTATACTATATACGACCGAGTAATGCACGGATGCACGTCCAAACTAGTTTGGGCGGAGTATTACCTACACAAGGATCACCGTATACGATAGGGACACATGCCCGTTGCTGCCTAGTTGCTCCTGGCTGCAGCACTAGGAGGAAAATAAGAAAGAAGCGCCGGTACAACTGCATCGCTTGGGTCTGGGTGTTTTGGAGACAGAGTGTTGAGACAGAGAAGGATGAGTTGGATTTATACTAGCTCTCTTCACTATTTTCCTCTCTGCCTAGGATTCTCCTGGTACCTCAAGTTCATGCACTTCAACTGGAGATAAAAAAAATGAGAAATGCATGCAAAACACGCAGTACTTCATGCACGAGGTCGGTACCGGAGTGTTCAACTACCCTCCTTTGCTCTTTCACACTCTGGGGCATCTCAATTCTCAACTAGTCTCGGAAAACTCAAACTCAATGCCAAAATACCGCCATGCTATCTAAAAGTGTTCCAGCAAAAAGGGTTCCGAATCCCTAAACTTACTTCAGAGCTACCAAAATTCATCAGAACAATGGCAGAAAGTCAGGTTGTGTGGGTTAGAAGGAGATAGGGAGTAGCAGGTGTGAGTTGTGGGTGTGGAGTGGGTTGGATCGTTGTGATTCATAAACCCCAGTTCTGTAAAACAATTTCTCTCCTTCTTAATACAGAAGACATGCAGTCCTCGTGCGTGTTCTTGAAAAAATCCCAGTGTTCATTTCAGAGTAGGTGAATTTGCACATACTTACTATAATGATATATGACTACATTGCGTGTCAACGCTCATGCATAAGAACCTTGCATTGGACAGTACATGCATGTCCTAGGGGCATGCTTCACCTGATAACTCTCTCCGAGCCTCCCCTTCGGCCGAAATAACATGATGCCTCTGCACAAGTTACATGATGCGTGCTCCTCCACTTGAACCTCGTGGACATGAGTAAGGCTCCCCCTCTTTCACAAAAAGTGGTCATTGTTTTCCTCCGTTGAAGGATCAGGGTCTCAGACGTCAAGTTCGTCAGAGCACCTCCTATTCTAGTACAACCATCCTAATGCTTGTGTACCTTTCTTTGTTCAACTTCCTTATGTAGTCGGAATCTGTATAGCCGTGGAGCTCGTCACTGCTGCCTGTAGCGGTTCAAGCTGTTCTGTGTCTCTCCCTGCCTGCCGCCCTTGTCCCTGAGCACAATTTTTTAGTTGATGGTGAGACAAATTTTACATAGTCTTACATTCAGGCTCTTAGCTCCCCTGTTCTCTGTGCTGCTCGTATATCAGTAGCCAAGTAGTCCATTCCGAACTTCTAGTTTTTGGATTCTGAACACGCATGGGGTACATTGATTAGTTAGCAGATAAACATAGTATCAGGAAAGTTGATTAATTGTCTAATTGATCAAGTGGATATTCATCTCATTGACAGCTCATGGTGAAAATTAATCTAAGCAGAGAAGGCCACAAATGTGACCAGTTGCTTTATCAAAAAGGTTTCTTAGCTAATTAATCACGCAAGTCATAATTTCGATTAGAAATGCTGCAAGCTTGTGAGTTTGGCCTCATGTACATATATGTAAGTAGGAACACCTCTGTCAAGTACTGGCTAGGTAAAAAAATACATGTAACTAAAACTGGTATGTTTGTCATACAAACACCCTAAATATAAGAATACTATCTAGTGTTGAATAATTTATAATATTGCAGGTGAGAGAGATGAAGCAATACTCAAAGATTTTGGTCATGATTATCTGGATGTTTTTGCTTTTATTGATCGGCACCAATGAATCAACACAGGAAATAGCCAAGTTTATAAAGGTGTGTGTCGGCCAGTTTACATTAACACTTCTAACTTCAATATATTATTATTTTTATTTAGCAATGCATCCTGTCCTATTGTATTTATAGAGTGAAGATGGTGATATAATTGAGTGTGTTCATATCTACAAACAAACATCTTTTGAGCATGTGCTTATGAAAAACTACACAATATTCGAGGTAACTCTTCTGGTTTTCATTTATTTTTCAACTAAACACAAGTATTAGCACTGAAATGTCCAAATCTGTCATTGTAGGTATAATAAATGGCATAGTTCTCTTAAAATCTTCTCTATTTGAAGTACACAAATCTACAGTTGTTGGAAAATACCAATCCCATTTGTTGTTGTAATTTTTTTTCTTACACCTCCTAATAGCCTGCATCACTCAAGGTAACCTAAATGTGTGCTTCTGTCTTGTGGCAGATGCAACAACATAAGTTTGGTAAAATCAAGAAAACCAATGCAAGCACAAGTGCGGTGGTCCATCAAGTATGGCAGAAGAGTGGGAATTGTCCGAGCGGAACAATACCTATTAGAAGGATGACGGTAAAAGCTCAGATCGAGCTGGAACAGGAACAGCTCACCGCATGCAAAACAGAGGTGAGTGTACTCTCAGTACTAATATCTGCCATCTCGGATATAGTTACATGTTGATGAGGTTATGTTGTTTCACTATTAGTTTGCTGGACTTGAAACATATGGAACTATATATGGAGCAAGGGCGGACATAAATGTTTGGTCAATAGTTGTTGAGCCAAATGAGTGGAGCATCAGTGCTATTAGTATCTATCACGAAAATGGGTCATACATTCAGTACGGTTGGATGGTAACGTTTCCTACAATATTCTTTTAATCATGTTCTTGCTTTTGTTTTTAGTATACCAGTATTATCCTCTTTTTCTTGGAAACCTGAAAAGGTCTACAAAAACTAATTGTTCTCGGGTTTTTCAGGTAAGTCCAACTTTATATGAGGATCACGGTGAAACTAGATTATTCATTCGCACTGTGGTACTTCCCAATTTTCTTCTCCCACCAGATTCTATATGCTATAGGCTCTCACATTTCCAATCAAATGGACCGATATGTCCATCCGTTAATTTACCAATTCACAAGTTGAAGAAAAAACTATAACTGATCTCTAAGTAGAATTATATTTTGACTAATTTTACATCGTATTTATTAGGGTCCATAAGTTGTTTGTGCCATGATCATACCACCCATGGAAGTCTTGTATTCGAATACTGTAATGAAGCAAGCCAACTTTGGTATTCAATCTAGTGGGGGAACAGGGTACTGTTTCTTAGCATGTTTAACCCTTGGGTGTAAAAAGAGAACTTAGTGTAATAGTTTTGGCATATTGTTAGCTGTCCTATATTAGTTTTTCCTATTCTTAGGCTGATCTCCCTAATTAAGTACATTTTTAGTCATAAGATGCCGGGTTTGTGCAAACCAATTACCCAAGTCAAGACCCCATTTGTCAATTATTGTAAAACTGAGTGTGAACACATAGTACGGCAGCCTTTTATTTGCATTGTTCGAAAACATACGGGTGGCCTTTTAGAAATAGCAGACAACATGTATTCTAGGAGGGCATGCATACGCATATCGTGCAAACATGTAGGTGTGGCCTTCACAAGAAAGATAAATTGGAACTAACTAATCACTCATATGGAACTCATTGTTCAGGACCCATCTCGTGGTATTGATTGCTTCAATCTACAATGCAATGGATTTGTACAAATATCAAACGAGTATGCATTTGGTGCGGCCTTAACTCCTTTGTCACAATTTGGTGGCGCACAATATGAGATTTCACTCACACTATACAAGGTAATAAAAATTAATGGCAGAGTGCAGTAAGTAGTTTGTACTGGACTGGGAAACAAACATATATAATCAAAGTTGGACCTAAGAAATGATTATTTTAGATATAGTGGTTATTATATGTTTCAGTAAACCATGTCTAATTTTATGAAAAACCTGGTTTATTTTATGTATGTAAAGCGCTATTTTACATTACCCCTAAGTGCAACCCCCATTTCTGCCTAAAGTTCTCTTTTACTCAAATGCTCTTCACAAAAATCATGAAGAGTTGTGTTCCTAAGGAATTTATCTTATGTGCATATTTGATTTATGTTATTGACTGGCACCTTTTTTATGGTTTAATATGATATAATTGTTTTTTAGGATTCAAAAACCATGAAATTGCTATAAAAAATCCCTAATGCAATTAATATAGCAGTTGTCCTGCTGTTATTCAAAAAAATCTTGATGAATTAAAATGGTGTCCTTCTAAAACGAAAATGCATTGCAATATGTCCCCTCTGTCCCATTGTATAAGATGTTATTACAAAGATTATAGGTCGTAATTGGTTGTAATAACATCTTATATTACGGGGCGGAGGGAGTATCATTTTTCTACTTCCAAGTTTTAAAACCATTCGTGTGGATTAGAAAGTGTCATCCTAAGGTTAGTTTTGTGATAGTGCGTATGTTCAAAGTTTGTATACTCCTGTGAGTTTACTCTTTTCCCTGTATCTTCTCATATAATCAACTAACACAAGCTAGCTAGCAGGATAAAATGACCGGGAGATGGTGCGTGATGTACGGGGACCGATTACTGGGGTACTGGCCGCCGGAGCAATTTCTGCAGTTCAGGAGTGGTCTAGCTGTGTTTTGGGGCGGACAGGTCTGCAACAAGAACATAGGTAATAAGTACACGACGACCGAAATGGGAAGCGGACGTCCTCCCTCGGATGGTTGGGGCCAGAGTGCGTACATCCATGGCTTAGAGGTGATGGACATCGGCGAAAAGTGGCGTAGGCCACAAGATCTACATTCCAACCTTAGCTCGGATTGCTACAAGGTGAAGAAATTTGAGCCCATGGATGGCAAAGCGTCTGCTTACTTTGGAGGGACTGCTAGTCTTCAGTGCTGCGGCATCAGCTGCGAGTAAGACAAATCCAAGTAGACAAGGCTCTCATTTGCTCATCGATGGCAAGGTAAGAGGCTAAGAGATAATGTGCATACTGACATATTAGCTTCTTGTAATATGAGCCAACTCAGGTTGCTAGGTGGCTTATTCATTTGAGAAAAAATTGAGGAGACTACTTACAGTAATCTGAATTCAGCTACTGTCTCTACTTTGTTCTACTTCCAAATTAGCTCATATCATTTCCACCTAAAAGGCTTAAATTGCACCAAAAAAAGAAAACAAACAAAAATAGCTCATGGGATTCTCCGAGATAATTATCAAGAATATTATGAATACAAAATAGACTAATCGCCAAGCGTTACAAATCACAAATTTGCATGAACACAGGCAGCCTTCGCTGCTCCCCTTAGGCAGGCCTTGTAAACTTCTCATGAAAATTGTCTACGATTTTTCCCTACATTGTATAAAATTTATTTCCTGCAGATCAGCAGAACGAACTTTTTTTCTTCAAAAGCATCGCCGGCAAGCAAGATTTAGAGAGAAAATTTTAAGCAAACTAATCATTTAAGTAGATGTGTCCCCGAGTTATCAGCCACTGCAAGCACGCCAATATGAGGACAGGGCTGGGAGGATTTGTTTCATAGAACGTCACCTCTATGGTGCCACATGTAATTAGGACGCACACACTTAACATAAGAATATCTTAAACAACACAGCCAAGCGCGTCCAACCAAGGTTTCCCATCTCGTGCGCCTGATCGGCCTGCGCTCGCAAGGGGAACCATTTTTTTCTTCGAAAAACAGGAGCCATGCACTCTGTCCAGCCGTTGCCAGAAATTCTCAACGGATATTTTTTCAAGAAAAGACTTAACGGTCACACCAGGATATGCATGTTCATGTAGGAAGTGTGAATACACATTCATCATGCAAAGATGACTGGAGTATTCATGCAGCTAACAGCAGGAAATGTAGGTACGCTGATCATGTAAAGATGATCACATTGTCTATAACAACTTAATAAGTTAAGAACGGTATTTTTCTAATGTATGTGTTTTGTTTGCTAGCTAGTATAAATAGAGGACCATACCTTTGTATCCCTCAATCACCCCGGTACGTATCATTGTGTTGTGGATACAGAAAGATGAATATCCTCCGAACTAGTGTTTCCATACTGTTGTTGGTCATTGTGGTGTCAGAGTCACGTCCTGTACTCAAGTTTGACGATGAGGACGAGGGCAAGAAACTTTCACCACCAGGAGCAGGTACCTACTATTTTGACATTAAATTAATAATTGTTCTGTTAATTCCTTATGTAGGAAAAATGCAAGGCACGGAGATGATGATACTATTGCATTTGCAGCAGATTTATCTTCATCTGGCAATACGGTCCCACTTATTCGGCTGGGCAAGGCAGTGAAGCAAGTGACGCCACTGGACCTCATTTCCCAAGATCTGGCCCGAACAAATCGTCTTTTCGGAATGTCCCCGCTCTCTACATTGGCGGTAGCGAGTATCAGTGCCGACGACCGAACCTGGGATCAAGATCAGTTTACCGCCATCCTTGGGTTTTGTTAGAGTACGTGATGGGCCTGGGCCCGTTAGTCTTAGGGTTTGCTTAGGGGTCAAGTAAGCCTTGCTTGGGAGTTAAGTAACCTCTCTATATATGGAGAGGAGATGTATCAATCTAAGGAAGCAAGAATTAAGAAGGAAATCCCTTCTCTCTTGCCGGCCGTGGGCGAAGCCCCGCGGCTGGCCTCTCTCGCGCCCCTAACCCTAGCTGCTGCCCTCCAACCCCAGCGCGTGAACAGTACCCGCGGTACTGTAGCGCCACGGGTACTGTAGCGCGTCAGCCGCCGTCTCTCTGTCAACTCTCTCCTCTCGATCCCTCTAGCACCACCATAACATTGGGTATCAGAGCCCGTGGCGCTACAGTACCCGTGGCAGCGACTTCAGCTGGATCCGTTGTGATTGGAAGGACAATAGTTCTGCAGAAACCAATGAAGGAGTACGCTACGCCCCATCTGATTCCAAGAGCTCCGAGCTTACAACCTGCAGATCACCGACATGTTATAAGGCTGGGGGATACTGCAAAAGTGGCACTGACTATTACTGTTCTTTCTCCGCCAGGTACATGGATTCGTCAAACACAAATGGTACCGTGCTTACTGACACACTAACCCTGACTCCTAGTGTGTCAGTCAACAATTTTATTTTCGGATGTGCTAGAAGCGATCCTAAGGGCGACTTTGGTGGTGCTGACGGGTTGATTGGGCTAGGACGTGGCACCACGTCTCTACCACAGCAAATCCAACCGACCCTGCAGAATGGCTTTTCCTACTGCATCCCCTCAAGAAATAACAACAAAACGGGGTTCCTCACCTTTGGTAGGATGGATGAGCCATCCAACAACATTACATTCACCGAGATGTTCAGGCATAGGACCCACACATCTTTGTATTTTGTCGATTTAACTGACATATACGTTGGCGATGAGAGTATCCCCATGCCAGCCGAGCAAGAAACATTTGTGGACACAGGCACAACGTTCACCTACATCCCTGCTGAGGTTCACACCAAGCTGACTACGATATTCCGACAGGAATTCCAGGAGTATCTTATTCGAGATAATACCTCTATATTCAATGGCTGCTTCAACTTCACAGATGCCCCTGACAGGATCTACATACCCCAAGTAACCTTCAGCTTCAATGATGGGGCAGAGTTCAACCTCGGCATCGACGGCACCCTTTACAAACCGGTGGAGGATGAGCGCATCGCTTGTCTGGCATTTCAGCCACAAGAGGGCATATCCATGATTGGTAGGCTTGCACAGCAATCTCTAGAGGTTGTATATGATACTAATAATTCCAAATTTGGCTTTGGAGTTATTGGAAGTTGTTAAGTAATGTTTGTTATTATTGTTAAATGTGATCCGATTTGTGCTTAGTAAAGATCAAGTACATACTATATTTATTTATTTCTTCAAGAATTGTTCTCATTGTTTTCTGTTTTGTTGAAAACTGGAGTTAGAAAAATAGGTAAAAACACTGAAATTAAGAGACAAAAGGTGCAATACACAACCACCAGGAAATGCAGTAAACAAAAAAATACTACTCCCTCCGATCGGAAATAAGTGTCAGTGACTTAGTACAAATTTTATACTATGTTAGTACAAAATCACCAACACTTATTTCTGATCGGAGGGAGTAGTAGCGGACAAGGGTCTAGCATGTACGAACAAGGCTTTGGCTACCGGTGAGACAATGTTTTACCTAGGGGCTGGATTTGCAGTTTGGCCATACGAATCGAGTGACCTCCAGATGTGAAGGCATATGCTCTGTCAGCACAGGATGTTGAGGCGGAGAATGTACACTGGATTCTGCGTGCTTGATGCCTTGAGATTCCAAGCCGCCCTTGAAGAGGAGGAGGTGGGCCGTCCATTGTTTGTGTTGTCTAAATCCAGTCCAGCCGTTTCTCTGACACTGGCAGTGGTAGCTGCAACAAAGAACTAACATTGTTAATGTTTAGTGCAACACACAACATCATAAGGGAAGAGCTGCAGCGGATGGTTGATGGCCTTGAAGATACCGTGGATTGCATGGCCTTGAAGATACCGTGGATTGCATGAAGGAATTTCTTTTCTTCTTGGAGTCATACCCTTGGATGCTCTGTCGACCTTACAGCACATATTTTGTCATGGAATATTGCATGTTTGGCCGCCAACCGGAATGGTAACGGGTCCTGAAACTATTGCTGTGCTCCAGTACTACTCCAGATTTGACGGCATTATAGTTGGTCAAATAAGAGTAGAGAAGAGCATGCTTGTTGATCATGTCCGTAGGGGTGAGATAGCGTATGGACTCATTGATGATCCTCTTCTTTCCAGAAGGCAGTATCAAGAATGAAGGATTGATCAACCTAACATAAAACAACATTAAAGTAAGACATCGGTACTGTGCTTCTCAAAACAGGTTGTCAATCATTGGTGAAATAGCCAAGGACATTAAGGAAGAAACATGGAGAAGGCTAAAATCTTCCACAACCAGCATGAAACCGTGTGGTAGGAGTTATTATCACCAGTCAACCGGATAGAATTGCGTGTCTGGGAACTACAGAACCAGTTGACTAGACTATCTCCCTCAAGAAGCTTATTGGTAGTTTTAATAAAGTTGTTTGTATTTGGAAGCACAAACCCTGATATGCAGCAAAAACTGGCAAAGATGGCAGTGGAGTTCGTTCTGGAACAGAGACAGTTTTCACAAGAGCACATATTCTTTCTAGAATAGTGCAATATAAGTTCAATGCTCGATTTTGGCACACAATTACTGAATTTGTTAGAGCGTATAAACAGACACATATCCTTATGTTTGAGTGTTTGACCAGCACCCAAAATTTTGTTTGCAGGAAGATAAACTGGTGAACTACTGGAGAGCAGAGAAGAGTCACAGATATTTCTTGATCCGCAACTATCATCAGTCAGGTTCCAGTGAGAACGTCCCCAAGATCAGTGTGCGGGATTTTCTCTTGGGATGTGCTGGTACACTACCCCATGGAGAATTTGAGGCTCTTGCATGGAGGTCTCACATACCGCCCTACTACAACTACATGATAAGCTGTATATGGATGAAGAAGCACATGTATATGGATGAAGAAGATTTTGTTTGAAAAAGAAACTCACTGTGACTCACATCATGTATGTTACCCTCTTGCAAATACAAATTACGAAATATTGCTGGCTTTCTGCATGTTAAGTCTTGCCAAGTTACTTAGCATATATGTCTATCAGTTTGGGTAGGCATAGAGGAGTCATATCCTAGTAGTACATGTGTTTAATGTCGAGTGTGTTGTGTTTGTGTTTGGGTAAGTACTTCCGAAGTCAAGGAAATTTTTTCTCACGTGTGTATGTGAGTTTGATCCTAGGACAAATACCAACAAACTTTAATTCCTCCGCCATATTTTTTTCTATTATAGATTCCTTTTTTACTAGGTTTAATGGTTCGAAACATAGGCTGGAATGGGAGCAGTGCCATTATCTGGTGCTCAGGGGCGCTGAGGAGATAACGATAAAGATAAAATTAAGTTCTTTGTTCTTTCTATCATCCCATTAACTGAGATCTTATTACTCGGACAAACAGAATACAATAAACCAATGGGGAGAAGAAAAAAGTTGATTTCATTCTACAATCCGCAAAACTGTGTACAAGCAAACTACATACAAACTTCTCTAATGTACAACAATGCTAGTAAACGTGTATCCAACTCTCTGGTAAAATATAAAAACAAAATCACGAAAACCATTTAGAACTAAGACGGTCTAAAAATGATTATACCTACAGCAAAATGCACTCCAAATGTGCAGACGTGGGAATATATAGACTTTACTAACAGTGGGGAATGTGAGAACGGACAAAAAAGTCAGTTAACACTGCATCTATTTCATCAGATACTTGAATGTTATCCTGTTTAGGACTGCTAAAATATTGACTAGACAATAACCACTAATCAACATTCGTGATTTTGATGACTCAACAAAGAAATCCCAATGCCGAAGCTTCAGCCCATTAATACGGAAACACGCGGAAAAAGAAGAAAAGACTGAAATCATTCATCATGGCCAGAGCGGCAGCTGAATTGACCATCAATAGCTATGCCTATGGACCTACTCAAAGAATTCCCCACTACATTAATAACTCCAAATGGACTGCTGCAGAAGGTTTCTAAAGATAAGTCACATATCAGTGAAAGAACCACATCTACCCATCGGCTGTTACTGAAAGAACAAGGGTTCAGCAGTCTGCACTGCAGTGCAGGGACTACACCATTGGAGAAGCACGGGATCTAACTGGATCATACTGTTACTTGAATGAGAGCTGTGCGTTACCTGGATCTCAGGCCTCAGGGGCAGCGAGTTCAGCGCCGGCCGGCGGCGGGAATGCCGGGATCGCCGTGCTGGCAGCGAGGGCGTCAGCTGGGGCGTGGGCTGGCCGTACAAGAGCGGCAGTGCTCGCTCGCCGAAACGAGCCAGGGGTAGGAGTGCGCTCGATCCCGCTGCTGGCGCCTCCTCAAAATCGCACGCGATTTGCCGCCGGCGGGGTACCCTCCACCGCGGCAAGCAAGTGGCGCCGGCCGTTTGGTTGATTGCTGAGTGTTTTTTTTCTGGGGTTTGCTGAATTGATTTTTTTTTTATAGCGCAAACGCCGGGAGTTCTGGCTATTCATTAAGAAGATGGAAAATGATCCGGTTTATAGGGAAACCAGATCAAAAACCGTATAACACCTAAAACCGACAAGAAAACGACAAGCAAACTACTCCCAAAGATTGAAACAACAACGCAACAAGGAAAAACACAAAGGCACCCACAGACTGCCACAATTTCGACAATTCCACACAAAGGAAGCAACAAATGCATCTATCATGTAATCTCAGTCGCTTTCTTCTTGGCGTCGACCTTTCTTCCTTTGGGCTTTTTCACCTTCTCCATCTTCTTCACAAGAGTGCCAAGCATCGTGATGGTCCGAGGCGACAAAGGGGTCTTAAATTTATCGTTGAAGGCCGCAATGGCGTTGTCATCAAACTCAGCATTTTCTTCCAGAAGACCCAAAGCGCGCGCGAGCAACTCCTGAGTTGTAGCGTCTTTATGCTTCTGCTTCTGCTTCTCGATGCGACCACTCCGACGAGGTGTGGTGGCCACCTCTACAGGAGCACGGGCGCGCCTAGGGCCCGGTGTAGCAAGGATAGGCGGAGGCAGAGGCCGAAAAACCAATGACAAGAAGGCATTGCGCTTGTCGGCGATAGGATCCTCCGAAACAACTTGAGTGCCCTCCGTAGCCACGGTTGAAGGAACACAGACACTAGCGGCAGCGGCAACAGGGATCTCCAGAGGCGCTTGCAAGGGCGACTTGGACGTCTGCTTTTTCGAAGCCAAGTTGGCTAAGAAATCGCAAAGATTAGTGGAGTCGTCAACCTCGGGAATAATTGGAGCTTCAACAAAAAGCTCTGCCAACCCAAAGCCCTCGCCGTCAACAGAGATGGACTTCCGAAGTCCTTCAAGAGATGCGACATCTCCTTCATGCGCATCCGGAAGAGAGGAGCACTCAGGAGGCAGACAAAAGTCGTCCAAGCCGACAGTAGGCGAGCTGCAGACACGATGAATAGGCGAGAAGGGGCCATAGATCTCGACAAGCTCAGCATCCATCAGCCCAGCATCTGAAGCTTGAACAGGGGCGCACCCAACACCCCCGGAAGAAGCCGCCTCTGCACGCTCCCAACTTCTGGCAGCACGCGCTAACCAGAGCTTGATTGCAGCAGCCTCGTCCCGCAGGGGCCGAGTTACCTCTTCGATGCGATCCGCAACAAGCTGGAGGAGCTCAGTGCGCAGGGAAGCAAACTGGGCCTGCAAGTCGGTGTCCGGAGTGACACAATCAGCGACATTCCTGCCGACTCCAGGAGGGGATGCAGGCGAGGCAGGTGGCGATGAAGGGCGCACAACGTCGGCCCAGGTCCGAGACTGAGCAGGGCGAGGAGAAACAGCGGCTGGAGAGCGGCTTCGTGAAGTAGGAGAGCGGCTGGCTGGAGATCGACGATGACAGTTACGCTCCCGATGACCCGGACGACGGCAACGGATGCAACGGAAGGGCTCCCGACAAGTGCCAACCTGGTGGCCGCGCTCGAGACAACGGAAGCATCGTCCACGGGCCCACCTCTTGAAGGCGAGGCACCGCTCCAGCGCTTCCACCTTCGAAAATGGAGGCGAAAAGGCTCGGCTCGAGCGACGGCCAGAACCCACGTGCTGCCAGCCCCTCTCTTCACCTAGGCCCGCGACAGCAGCAGGGGGAGCCCGGGGCGAAGCAGAAGAGAGCTCCGGCAACAGCACCAGCGAGACATCGGCGAGATCTTGGGGACTGCGGAAACAGCAGAGGAGCAGCCTATCTGCAGAGGAGAAGATCGTCGGCTTGAAGGGAGACGGCGGGAGTGAGGCAGGCGCCGGCGGCGGCTGATGAAGAGGAGCAGATGGACAGGCAGGACTGCCCCCGCAGGCAGCGAGGTCATGGACGGCGGCGGGCAGGCCAGAGGCGACACCAGCCAGAGCAGCAACGACGCTGAGCGCTGGGGCAGGGGCGGACGTTGTCGCAGACGTGACAGCCGAGCATGAGCCGACCGCGCCGCCATCCACCATGCGGCCCCCCTCAGCTGGGGGCAGCCACGACGAGCGAGCGACAGGAGGCGGAGCCAGGAACGACGCCGTCGGGGGAGGCCGGGCGCGCAGCAGGGAGCTCGACCCCGCATCGCGCAGCCGGCGGCGAGGAGGAGCCCGGCAGCTCACGGCAGAAGGAGGAGGCGACGAAAAGCAGCGCCTCCCCATCAACCTCCCGCGAGCAGCAGCGGACCTGCGGGAGGCGACGGCGACCGCAGCAAGCGCCGCGGCGGCGGGCGACGAGGCCAGAGCCTTGGGACGATGGGGAGGAGGGGCGGAAGCTACGGGAGCAGCCGCGAGCACCACACCATGCCAGGCGGATGGACGGGAAGAGGGCGACGAGGGGAGGCAGGATCTGGACGCAGAGCTCGGAGGGGATGCCGGAGGAGGGAGATCAGGCCGGCGGCACCGGCAGAGCGTCCCTCGTCGCCATCCCTTCTTACAATCTTCTTACAAATTTCTTTATACTTGCTGAATTGATTGACTCAAAGGGCGTGATCGTTATCCAGCAGCCATAGAGCCAGGTTTTATGTTTCGCTTTAGAGGGATTTGTTTGTGGTAAACTTATTACTACATATTTTGCTACACATATATGCCTATGAATGCAAACCATGGTGAACATCTTCCTTTGGTCATGTATATTTTTGCGCATATGAGGAAATTTCCTACAGAAAATACTACTGTATGTCTACCTATCGGTGACATCTTGAGCTAGCCACATTTGCGGAAGACAAAGCATTCATACAGTATGTACGTAGCTAAATTTATTTGACTATGACTCACTACATCATAATCAGGGAGCGGGCAGGGGAAAATGGAACTACATAAGAATATGAATCATCACATATTGTCAAGCTCGTCAGTACACAAGCTGCAGTATATTTGCGGGCCCTGACCTTTCTATAGTTGAGGAAGCCGGTGATGAACCGACGAGGCAAATTGCTGCTGCCCTCGCCACGACCGAGCTTTCCCGACCGCAGGCGCAGCCCGCCGTGTAGGGTAGCAGAAGAGCGAAGCGCCGCGCATGCTCCAGCCGAGGAGGGAGAAGGCCACCCTGAGGAGAGGTCAAGGGCCGCGGCTCTAGCGATGGCTGGCGAGGCGGCGGAGCAGAGCGCTGCCATGGCTATGATCGAGCAAGGGGATGAGCACAAGGCCGCCATGGCTGTGGAGTGAGAAAAAGGAATACTCCCTCCGTCATGAATTACCCTGCATTCTGTGTTTGGTTAAAATTAAACTTTTCAAATTTTGATCAAATATATTGGTAAACTATCAATAACTATGAAACCAAATACATGCAATATGAAAATATATTTTATGATAATTCTAATGATGGTTATTTTATATTATAAATATTAATATTTTTTCTTATACGCTTAGTCAAAGTTTTATAAAGTTTAACTTTGACTAAACCCAGAATACAGGGTAATTCTTGACAGAGGAAGTACAGTACATACGAGTGGATAACGCTAGAGATGAGAGATGGGCCAGCATCGACCAGTTTGATGGCCATCTTGTAATCAGGGTCCTTTAATAACTTGTTTCTTAGCTTCAAGTCCCTGTAGGGTTTTTTTTTTGCGGAAAGGAGCTGATTTATATTGAAACAAGGTTCCTTACAGAAAGGTCCAGAACGAAAACCAAAATTACAAACGAGTCCAGCTGAACCCCAACGAGGAAGACGTTGACCAGAACGTCACGCCAGCGCGCCGCCGCACCACCTCCTCTACGCCTTGGATCGGGAGGCTCCCCTGCACGGACGGGAAGTCGACGCCACTCGGTCCCGAAGAACCTCCGCCCTGCAACGCCATCGTCGTCGCCAAGCTTCAACGTACCAGCACCTTCATACTCTTCAAGCTCCGGAGCCACCACCCCATGGACTCCGGTTGGGGAAGACCAAGCTCGACTGCTCCGTGGAATAGCTAGCTCGGAAAGGACGGCAGGTCCGCGGCGGAGCTCCACCAGAGCCGCACCGACAGAAGAGAAGTCCGCCGCCACCAAAAGCCACTCCGGCCACGCCATCTTCTCCGCTGCGCCGCCGGCTAGCCACACACGCACCCCTAGACAATAAACACGATGAGATTCGTGGATTCCCCGTCCTCCCGCCGCCGGAGCGACCGCCGGAGGGCGGGGAATCCGGCGAATCGCCGCCGACGAGCTGAGATGCGCGCGGTCGCCCAAGAAATCTCCTTTCTACTGTAGGTGGGGAAAGGTACCGGTCAATGTACTCTCAAGTTTGGGTATATGATCCAAGGCCTGTCAAGTTTTGGGTAAAAAACCAATTTTCCCTAAAAAATACTATCAAGTTGTTTGGTAGGTAATATGAAAGTAGGTAGACTTTTGTGGCATCTGCAGCCGTGGTGTTTGGTTGTGACAGCTTTCTCCATACCATGTGAGACTGCCATACAACCTGGCACTGAAAACAAGAGCATCTTTCTGCTTTGTGGTGTGCACCCGACTTGGCCCTGGAGAAATACTCGATTTCTACGTTTCCACGGGGCCTGCCCTAGAGGTGCTTTAATGTGCGTGCGGGCCACCTTGGTGAGACCCCTCTCGTTTGGCAGCCCACGAAAAAAAGAATCTTCTTCACTTATACGATTCTACCTACCACCATGCACCCTACCAATCGTGCCCAAAGTTGTGTTGAGCTTGGCTGCTCAGGGCGAGCCTAGGCGCAAGGCTAGGACCCAGGAGGGATTTTAGGGCATCTTCAGCGGGACCCACCTATCTGATCGACGCACAATTAATCTTGGTTCGGATGGATCGAGCTTCGGACAGAATTTATGTTGTGGTCCGGCCTGGCGCACATCATGTTCGACGCTGGCCATTTTGACCAGCGCTGGCTAGTTTCAGCAAATTGGCACAGACAATATATAAAATACATATAATTTGCAAGCAAATAAAGTGGTAAACATATGTCATTGACCTCTTGGCAACACCAACTAGTGACCAGTTTATCCCAAATGTGCAAAATTAGGCAATATCTTACAATATGTCCCAAAAATGGCAAGTTCTTCACCATTGATATTCATCAATGCCATTGCCCTTCAAGCCTTGCGTTTCCAGATCATCTTTTGCCTCTTCTTGAACCATTCTCGTCGGACGGGGTTGGAGATGCTATCCAAATTGGTGAGCATGATCTTGGTCTCCTCGTCTATGAGCATGGCCTCGGTCTCAAGGAGCTTGGTCTTGGCATCGGCCTCCAAGAGCTTGGTCCTGGCCTCGGCCTCTAGGGGCCTTTCCTTGGCCTCAGCTTCCAAGACCTTTGTCTTGGCCGCGACCTCGAGGAGCTGTGTCTTGGCAATGGCTTCGTTAGCGGAAACATACTGCTCTTGGAGATCAGCAAAGCTCTTGGTGGTGGACTCTTTGTCTCTGCGCCACCACTCCTCTCTCTCTCTGATCTTCTTGAAGGTTTCTTGGAATGCCAATGGACCGAGCTGTCGGGCGATGTTGGCCTTGGTAGCCTTGTGGCCTGGAGGCCGGCGTTTGCGGCCATCAAATGCAGGCTATCGCCTGCAGGGTTGCCAAGGCAAGGCTCTTGGACATCAAGGTCGATGACACCATCCATTGACACATTGTCGTTGCCTTTGCCCTTCTTCTTCTCGAGCTCTTGCCAAAGGGCAAAGCTATCTTCCCATTTCTTGGAGTCCTTGATGACTATCCAACAATGGCTCAATGTGAAGTCCTTGTTGTCGTAGGCCGCCTTGAAGTGCTCCAACGCTTTGATAACCTACACATCGACAATGGCTTACTGCATAAGCAAAGCATGCCGACAAGAGAGATAGAGGTTGTACTATGTCAACCGATGAGAGCCCGCTGATGACACTGAGCAATATGCCACTTTGTTGGGACTCCAAGTGCAGAGTGTTGTAACAAGAGTAAATTTTCCTCACGAGGGAACTCGGGGTTTATATCAAATTCTCGGGGAACAGTCGTAAAAGCTCTCTTCGTTCTCGTCGGTCAACCTGCAAAACAATCTCCTTGTCTTGCGTCCCCAACTCCACCGAGTGGTTGTCAAGCACAAGGTGTGAATACAAGTAAAATAAAATAATAATGAAATAAAATAAATAACAATGCAATAAAGTAAATATGGTGTGATAAGGTAAACTAAAGCTATATGCAACTAAAATAATATGGTAAAGGCATTTTTGAGTTTTTGATATGATTGCAAGAAAGTAAATATGTTTTTGTATTTTCGGATTTAATTAATGCTGAAAATAAAAGTGCGAGTAAAAGTGTTGGAAATGTGTTTCTTATGATTAAAATTGGACCAGGGTTCATGGGTCCACTTGTCTACTTTCTTATAAAGTTGTGGTAACATTAAGCGCAAGATAGATGACCAAAACATCAACATGATTTTTATTATATTAACTTGATAATATTCATATGGGCATCACGTCCTAACATAAAGATGATACTACACATATTACTTATACTCCACTAGAAAAGAATAAACTTCAAGCAATCTAGTATCGAGAATTCACAGAGTATAGCCTTAGGTGCTTTGATATGATGTTGAATATCAAATATGTTACCGCTTGGACATATTACGATAGAACAATGTCTATGAATGTCGTTTGGAATTCTCAGATGTCACTAAGAAATTATAGCGCATGCATTCTTTTTATCCCTAGTGAGGTAACCATGAAATTGGTAAATACCATAGCAGATCATGAATTATGTTCACAATTCACTACTACCTAATTACTCCATCTAATACACACCTTCCCCTCTCGCACTCTCGTATACATGTTGGATCAGAACAATTAATAAAAAATGGGGTAATAATATGCATCTACTCATACATCAAGAACATAATAACATATCACATCTCATTGACCATCCAATAATATAAAGATCCACCACATAGGAATTACATAATATATGACATAATCATGTTGGTCAGCTCATATAGAACAAGCTACTGCCACAAACCCATAGTCCAGAGGTGGACTACTCCCTCTTCATGGAAGTGTCGATGGTGGTGAGGTTGGAGAAGCGACCGGGGGCGACTCTGGCAGCGTTTCCCCCTCCAATCTTCGCTGGAACAACCTCTGTTTTTGTGTTTCATGTTTCTCTACCACCTCCTCACGAGAACGCTTTGGGGGGTTTATATATAGACGTTTTTTTGGTCAAGCTGAGTAGTATGAGATGAAGACGGACGATATCAGAGCCTTGACAGCCAAATGGCACCTGGTGGCGCGGCATGGCCTAGGGCCCACGCCACTAGTGCTCGTTTGGTCCTCGTGGCCCACCTCGTTGACTTCTTGTTCTCTAGAAGGTTCCCATGATAAAATATTAACGCCTGAAAAATCCCAGGTCAATTTGAGTTTGGGTAGGTTCATGAAATGTCAAAATACACAAAATAACGTTTTCCCATTCTACAGAGTTATAACCAAAATAAGGGGAATCGATAGAAAATCCCCATAAATCAATGCAAAACATGATTATAACAACTAATAACATCTTAATATGTCTTAGGTTTTTTCCGTCGGGGGGTCTTTATAGGCGAAGGGGCATCGTCAGAAGTGGCCTGAGGGGCTCTCACACATAGGGGGCGCGGCCAGGCCCCTGGCCGCGCCGCCCTGGTGTGTGGGACCCTCGTGGCCCCCCTCCAACTCCTCTTCGGATCTCTGGAAGCTTTCGGGGAAAATAAGACTTCAGGAACTTGTTTCGTCCAATTTCGAGAATATTTCCTGTGTATCACTTCTGAAACACAAAAATAGCAGAAAACAGGGAACTGGCACTGTGGCGACTTGTTAATAGGTTAGTTCCGGAAAATGCATAAAAGTGCCACAAAGTGTAACGAAACAGTAGGCAAATGGTGTAAAAACAAGCATGGAGCATCAAAAATTATAGATACGTTGGAGACGTATCAGCCAATGCAAACTTGGCCCAAATTTGGGCAAGGGATGCGTCGGTCCGCGCGAGTCAGTCCGGTTGCATTGCACCGCTGGGAAGTGCGCAGCTGACGCTCCCGTCCGGCCATACCGATTCGGACGTGCGCGGACCGTTTGTGTCCCTGGCCCATCTGGCCAACGCAAACGGTCTGTTTTGGTCCGGATGCGTTGGGCCTCGGACAGTAAATGGGTCGTGGTCCGGCAGGCCTAGCCAGGGCCCACAGCGGCGCAACCATCTTGTCCGTGGGTGGTAATCCCCCACCCCCCGGCGCCGATGTTGTGCATTTTCCAACGCCTTCCTGCTGCCTGGCCCGTGTTTGTCGCCGCCTCGCCACTGTTTGTCATCGCCCTGTCGCTGTTTCCCGCCCAACAGCATGTTTCCCACCGCCCCTCCACTATATAAAGGCGAGGCCAGTGGAGGATGGAGTCCCCATCTTCCAACGAGAACCATGCCAGTCATCTATCTTCCAAGGAGTGGCGCCGGCCGCCGCAATGGAGGAGAGTCAGGCGAGCAGCTGGCCAGCAATGGGTGGGCGCAAGGGCGGCGGCGCAAGCGAAGCAGCTCTCCTTCGACCAGCACTGGCATCTACCACAACCAGACTACCGGTGAGCCTTTCTCGTGGGGAGTCCTCGGCTAGGTCATGCTGCCGGTGGTGCCCCGCGGCAAGCATGCCAAGAGCGCCGCATGGAGCTGTTCGAGGCGGTGCACGCTAACCCTGACGACACTAGCTTACTTGCTCAGCTCGCGTAAGCTATGCAAGACCTAGTGGAGGCGGCCGCCGCAATGCGGGCTTTAGAAGTGGAGTGGAGTTTTGTTGTCCCGCCGCTGCCACCGGCAGCGCCATAGGTAGCTAGATGTAGATGTGTGGAGGGGTAGTGTGTTCGATCATTCAATCCTTTGTAATAAAAAGAAAAATTGCATTGCATTGACGATGGAATACATTGCAAACAAAGTTGCATACATGATTGGATACATGCCCTAGAACAAAAAGAAATAGTAGCCCGTGGCTATTTGTTGTCGGAGGAGGAGGAGCTGGTGGTGTTGGCCAGAGTGGTAGGCGTGTAGTGGCGACAATACATGGTTTCATCAAAGACCGTGACGATGAGCGTGTGCTCCCCATCGTAGTTGAATACGAGGAAGTGGCCAGCCATGATTTCATGGACGTGGTCAAAGAGGACCTCCGCGGTCCACATGTCGTAGCGCTATCGCACACTCGCAGCAGGACCTGGTTGTGCTGCTCATCCAACACCTCGGAGAAATTGCGGGGCATCCTGATCATGTCCTGGCCTTGGCCGTGGTAGAGGGCCACGCCGAACTCAAACACGCCATCGGGCTTGGGCTCGGGCGTCAAGGGGGGCGATAGAGAACACACCGGATAAGGCGGCACAGCACTAGTCTCGTGGCGCCGTCCATGATGCCCTCCATGTCCACGGCGTCCACGGGAGGGTGGCGGTGATGAGTTCTAGCCGCCACCACCACGACTCCCTCCATGGCTCTCTCCAAGGCCACAGCCCGGTGGGTGCCCTAGCTGCCCTCCCCTCGTTCCAGTGCCTTCGGCCATGGCCTAGCTATCTCCTCCCCTGCGGGTGGAAGGGAGAAGGCGGTGAGCAATGTGCATGAACTGGTCGGGGGCGACCAGTTTAAAAGGGCATGTGGCATTGGATGCTAGCGCAGAGGCCGAAACACCGGGTTATGAACTTAGAATCATGGAATCCAGCTAGGAACCGCCATGGTACCTAGGACTAATACGTCTCAAACGTATCTATAATTTTTGATGCTCCATGCTTGTTCTTTTACCATTTGCTTAGTGTTTTGTTACACTTCGTGGCGTTTTTATGCATTTTCTGGAACTAACCTATTAAAAAGATGCCACAGTGCCAGTTCTCTATTTTCTGCTATTTTTGTGTTTCAGAAAAGTTACACAGGAAATATTCTCGGAATTGGACGAAACAAAAGCCGAACCTCCTATTTTTACCGAAGCTTCACGAAGACCAAAGATGACACGGAGGGGGACCAGAGGCTGGCCACACCACAGGGGGGCGCTGCCCAGCCCCTGGCCGCGCCCACCCATGGTGAGCCCGCCTGGTCCACCTCCTGACGACGCCCCTTCACCTATAAAGACCTCTCGACGGGAAAAACCTAAGGGACAGATCGCTTTTCCCAGAAACATACTGCAAGCCACCACCGTCGTCAAATCAAGATTGGGAGGATCCAGGAGCTCTTCTCGGCACCCTGCCGGAGAGGGGAATCCCTGCCGGAGGCCTTCTACACCACCATGGTCGCCTCCGGAGTGATGTGTGAGTAGTCTACCTTGGACTATGGGTCCATAGCAGTAGCTAGATGGTTGTCTTCTCCAACATGTGCTTCATATTTAGATCTTGTGAGCTGCCCTACATGATCAAGATCATCTTTATGTAATCATACATATTGTGTTTGTTGGGATCCGATGAGTATTGGTACTATGTCAAGTTGATGTGCTGAATTATATCTTATATTATCTCGATGTTGTTTATGATCTTGCATGCTTTTCGTTGCTAGTAGCTATCTTGGCCGAGTAGATGCTAGTAACTCCAAGAGGGAGTATTTATGCTCAATAGTTGGGTTCATGCCTCTATTTAATCTGGGGGAGTGACAGAAACCTCTAAGGTTGTAGATGTGATGTTGCCACTAGGGAGAAAACAACATTCTTGTGTCTAAGGACATTTGCTTCGTTTACATTATGCATTTTGCTTAATGTGATTATCTGTTGTTCGCAACTTAATACTCAAGGGGTCCTCGAACGATTCCCCGCGAGTGGATTTTTAGTCATAGATGCAGTTGGATGGCGGTCTATGTATTTTGTCGTAATGCCCAGAGTAAGCCTCATAGTGATCCTCGTGATGTATGTACATTATCTTTACTCTATCAATTGCCCAACTGTAATTTGTTTACCCAGCATGTGCTTTTTATCTTATGGAGAGACACCACTAGTGAACTGTGGACCCCGGTCCAATTTCCTTTACATTGTTTCACCGTTTTACTTTACTCGCACTGTTTACTTTACTTGCATTACTATTATCCAATTACCACTCGATACGCTCATTCCTTTGTTTACAGCAAACCGATGAGATTGACACCCTCATCGTAAGTTCGGAGCAAAGTATTTGTTTGTGTTGTGTGCAGGTTTCACGTTGCTGCTAGGTGAAGAAGCTCCTACGCACCAGCAAGTTGTCTGGCACCATCCAGAGTGTCGCGAAGCTAGCAAGCATCACCTTCTTAAGTTTGGCTCTCTCCTACTGGATTGATTACCTTGGTTTCATAACTGAGGGAAAACTTGCTGTTGTGCTCATCACACCTTCTCTTGGGGTTCCCAACTGGTCGGTAATTTACATTATCAACACCGCACCATCAACAAGTTTTCTGGCACCATTGCCGGTGACGAGGGTTAACTCGACAAATGTCCTAGATGAAGGACTTAGGATCGGGGAGATAGGGCGTCGGATGAACTCGAAGGTAAAGTTAGTCGAAATAGACGTATATCGAAAGTAAACTTGGGTGTTCAACCTGGCTTGCTTTCAATCTGCCCTACCCCGTCCCCTCCTGGCCCCTATATATAGGTGGCCAGGTCTCGAGGATCGGGTCGGGTTCGATACAGATTACAAATATCGACATACGGTAATAACTCGTATTCGACTATCATTACAGTTGGGCCTAGCTTAACGGGCCTCAGGGGTACTCAACTAACGGGCTCTAGTAATTATACCCTTGTCAGTAGCCCCTGAGATTCTACCAGAATTGCAGATTCAGGTTGAATCTCTAATCTTCAAATCTTCGACTTGGATAATTCTTCATCTTCTTCAAATCTTTGACTTGGTCTTTCGACTTATGATAATGATAATTCGCTCGCAAGGGGTCTCGATGAACAAGCCTGACAACTCTGACGGATCAAGAGGTCAGTTAACTGCCGGAACAGATACTTGTCACCTACTTCAAATTCAATCCCCTTGGACTTGAATTCGGGATACCGGTCAAACTCACTCTTTTGCCTCATTTAGGACTTACAAAAAATGAGTCCCAGTGGTTCTCAGGGTACCCAGTGCGTCCACCAGGATTTTCTTCGCGTCGTAGACACGGATACATACCAGCAGAGCGCATCCATGTGCGTATACTAGGCCACACAGGACGGATCCCGGGGTCTTACCTTCGTGATAAATCACGGCATTCGAGTTTCGTTGCGATAACGTAACTCGAGAATCTTATGTCGCAGTCAAAGTTTGACTGAAAATATTCGGGTTTCTACAACCATAAAACTCGCTCCCGATGGGAGTAATTTCTCTTCAATTTGTCGACTACGTAGTCGAAGTTTTGTATGCTTATCCTTCTGCAATTTCAATATTGACTATTTCATCTCTATCGGGTGCGCGCTCAGCGCTCCCGATGGGAGTAGCCCCCGAGGCTATGTTTGGCAACTTGTAGTCAAGCATAGGCTCAAAGTTCAGCTCTTCTTTCTATTGTGGACCTTTTACTATTCGACGAGCCCCCGAGTCCAAGTCGCGGTTTCCATATCGCGCGATCATAGTCTCCTGTCTTGTTTTTCTTTATTGATATTATCGTCTGCTGTACGCAGAATTTAACTCCTACTTAAAATGTGTTTGTGGGCTGCACTGTAGCACGGGGGCCCAATAATACGCGCTTATAAATAAAGCACCATCTGGTAAGGATAAAAACCCTAATCAGATCCTTTCCTCCGCCGCATCATCTTCTCTCCTCCATCTAGGGTTTTTCTGAGGTTTCCCTCTCGCACTCATGGCAGATGCTGCAGGCTCTCGTTTGAACCTTAGTTCCCCGGCGGCACCACGAGGTCGAGGTCGCCCTCGCGGTAGCAAGAACAAGAACACCGCGCCGGCCGCCGCAGGAACTTCGTCAGATGCTCCGGCTAAGCGCCGTCCCGGCCGCCCACCTGGTAGCAAGAACAAACCCAAAGTGACTAACGTCACTCCAGGTCCAATCGCTCCTCCATCTGTTGCTCCAGCTGCTCCTGCTGCACTTCCCCGTATCTTTTCTTTCCTTTGCATTGCCATGGCGCAGTGCCGTGAGATTCAGCGCTTGCCGCTAGATTTCACGAAGTTTATGGATGGCCGCGAACTGCGAGAGGCGGTTCTTCGTGAACATTCTGGTGGTGGCATCCCCTATGAGGTGGAGGTGTGGTATGATGGCGACGGCGAGCAATACTTCAGAGGTGGCTGGTCGCAATTTGCTGAGGACCACGACATCCATCAAGGCTTCATCATGGCCTTCGACTTCCACGTCGGTACGTCGAAGTTTGACGTGAAGATCTATAATGGCACTCTTTGCCAGAAGAAGTATGAAGCTTGAAGCCCTCTTTTATTAGGATCTGTTATCCATGTAATTTCGTTTGACAATGTCCTTCCTGCAATGATATTTGCAATAAATATTCGTACTTTGTGTCGATATCGTTTACTAGTACCATGAGAACAAGTCATGTTCTGAGATATGCTTTCCATATGTCGGGTTCTTTGCGAACCAATAAATGTAAGGATGATATCGGGTTCTTTTTATGAACCAAGTTCTCTCTGTATTTATCGGGTTGTGTAAACAACCTTATAGTGAAGGAAAACCTCTCCATCTTGTCATAACGATTTTTTCGTACGACCCAGGGGTTGAAGCCCCCGAGCGGAGAAGTAACACGAGAATCGTACAATTTTGTCGAGTTTAACCCAAAGAACCCGACCTGTGGCCTCATGTTCTGGGTCCAGAAGGTTAACTCGAATATATTGATATCTCTATACTTAGTCTATGCGTAAAAACGTCGTAGCTGTTCTGCATTCCACGGGTTGCTTTCGTCCTTCCCAGTCTTCTTGTCTTGTAGTCGATATGCTCCTCCTGGTATTACTTCCGTGACGATGTAAGGTCCCACCCACGGGGACTCCAATTTCCCATGGCTATCTTGCCTGAGTCGCAAAACGAGGTCTCCTACCACAAAGGATCGTGGACGAACTCGACTACTATGGTAGTTTCGTAAGCTTTGCTGATATTGCGTAGCCCTTTCTAATGCTTTGTCTCTTGCTTCATCTAGCGCATCGACGTCGTCTTGCAATGCTTCTGTCGATGTCGCCTCATCATATGCCGTCACTCTTGGAGCCTCGTGTGTAATCTCGACTGGAAGCACGGCTTCTGCGCCATGAACCAGGAAGAAAGGAGTTTCTTGAGTTGCTGCATTAGGCGTAGTTCTTAGACTCCAAAGAACGGAGGGCAATTCTTCTACCCAAGCGCTCTTGGCTTTCTCGAGAGGTGCTAAAAGCCTCTTTTTTATTCCACTACTTATCAGGCCATTGGCTTTTTCGACTTGCCCGTTTGTCTTCGGGTGCGCCACAGATGCGAATTTAAGCTTGATCCCCAGTCCTTCGCAGTAACTTTTGAATTCTTTTGAAGTAAAATTTGTCCCATTGTCTGTGATGATGCTGTGTGGTACACCAAAACGAAAAACTATCGACTTGATGAAGCTGATTGCTGCTGTAGAATCTTGAGTTGTTACTGGAGCTGCTTCCACCCATTTGGTGAATTTATCGACTGCTACTAGCATGTAGACATGCCCTCCTGGCCAAGATTTGTGCAGCTTTCCCACCATGTCAAGACCCCATTGTGCGAAGGGCCAGGTTAATGGTATTGTTTGTAGCTCCGCTGCTGGTGCGTGCGGTCTGGATGCAAACCTTTGACATGCTTCACACTTTCAAACTATATCTTTTGCGTCCTCGATGGCTGTTAGCCAATAGAATCCCGCTCGAAAAGCTTTTGCCGCTATTGCTCTGCTGCTGGCGTGATGGCCACATACTCCGCCGTGTATGTCTTTCAATATTGTTTGCCCTTCCTGGGGTGATCACTCTAAGATTTACACATATATCTGAACCTTGCAACCATAAAACTTGTCTGTTTTACCTCATTTCTACCAGTGTTGCACCAACATTTTACATCATTTGATCCTTTGTCACAGATTAGTGCGCCAAGGCACTTAAATCTACAAGTCAGAGTAATTCAAACCAAAGACCAAGCCACCAGGAATGGAGGAGTACATCTTGAGGAGCAAGAAAAGCAAGCACGGCAGAAAGTGGCTGGTACGGCACAAGAAGACAGGAAAAACGGCAAAAGCAGAAAAGCCGCTGCCGCCACCAACTTCCCACTACTCCTCTACGCCGCAGCAAGAATGCCACAAAAAGTCTTTAAAAGGAGTGGTCCAGGTTCACTCCCACCATATCCATCTCTCACCTCGCATCCACAGCCACTCCATCCATCCACCACTCCACCAAAACCTTCCTCCTCCATAGTCCAACACAAAAACTTTTCCACCCTTTTCCCTCTTCTCCTCTGTTGTAACAAGACTGGATCCATGGCGTCCACCAAGAACTCCAAGAACTCCCTCAGGAACCTCAAGAACACAGGATGAACATAGCCCCAAGGATCTGAAGGCCCAGCTCTCCCTCAACCTCTGCATCCTCTGCCGCGACAGCAATTCTTCTACTTTCTCTGCCACGGCAAGCCTTCGGTGACAAACAGCAAATCTCTCTTCCTTTCCCTCATGCTCTGTGATCTGTTGTGTTGATCTTGCGTTGTAACGCAGTTTGAAACTTGTCTTTGACCTTTGCTATGGTTTGAGTGACACACTCCATTGTAAACTCTAAGACTACTGTGAAAACTGTGTTGCACTTGCTTGATCTGTAGGTGTAAGACTAGTCTCTGCACCTAGTTCCAAAAACATATCCCTGTCTAAAATTTGCTAGTTTGTTCAATGCTTTCTTGTCTGACAAACAAGAAATCCTTGAACTTGTTATGTTAAAACTTCCCTGCTCAAAACCTCCTGTTACTTTTCTGTTTACAACACCAAAAACCCCACTTTTCTGCTTAGCTTCTGGAAATTAGGAAATAGTCTCATTTGTGTTGATCCCTGTGGAGACGACTAGAAAAACCCCCCTATAATCTCAACAGATCAAAATTGGCGCCGTTGCCGGGGATCAACTTTTGATTGTTTCCTTAGATTACAGTAGACTAAGCTGTGTAAATACTTGTTCCAATTTGCAATCTTTGATTGTCTGTTTTAATGACTTGTCTGTGATCAAGCTTAGAACTTTTATTAGGGGATTTAGTTCACTAACCCTTGATCAAGTTCTTGTCTGTAATTGTGTGTAGAACAATGATTTCATCTAATCTCCGTGGGAATTCAGTTGATGCAGTCCTCTGAAGATTCTCCACTAGCCCCATTTGATCCTGAGCCAGAGAGGACTTTGTTTGCAAGAAAGAGAGCAGCTTCTGAAGTTTCTGCTGAAGATTTGGAAACCTCTGTCTCAGATTTGGAATCGTCATCCTCAGATTTCAGCATGGGTGATAAGAAGTTGAGAGATTTGTGGATTCCCAAGGACCAGATCAACAATGCAGATGTGATTATGCCTGCAATACAAGCAAACAACTGGGAAATCAAGCCAGCTCTGATCAATATGGTGCAACATAATCCCTTCAAAGGTTCTGCTTTGGAGAGCCCCCATGAGCATATCAGAAACTTTCTGGAGTACTGCAACACTTTGAAGCACAATGGTGTTCCTCCTGAAGCCATCAGGATGCAATTGTTTCCCTTCTCACTGTCTGGACTTGCAAAAGTTTGGTTCCACTCTCTTCCTATTCACTGCAGAGACACATGGGAACATGTTCTTCAAGCCTTCTTTGAGAGATATTTCCCTCCAACCAAAGCAGCTGAGTGCAGAGACAAGATAACAAGATTTGTGCAATATGAAGGAGAAAGCCTGTATGATACTTGGCAGAGATACCAAGGTCTCATCAGGATGTGTCCCAACCATGGCCAGGAGCAATGGCTCATCTTGCAAACCTTCTACAAGGGTTTGACAGAGCAAACCAGATCATTTGTTGACTCAGCTGCTGGAGGTGGAATCATGAACAAGACCCTTGATGAAGCTACTGAGTTGATTGAGAGCATGGCATCACACAACTTCTCCTGGACAAATGAAAGAGCTGTCCACCCCAACAATCAGCTGCAGATTCAGTCAAGTGGCCAGAATGCTTTGGAAGCCAAGTTGGAGAGTTTAACAACTCAGCTTGCCCAGCTCATGACAGAAAGAAACAGCCAAGCTTTGGTTCCTGTCAACCAAGTTACTTCTGCCTGTGCAATTTGTGGAAAAGAAGGCCATTCTCTCATGGAATGTACCTTGTCTGCACCTCCTGAAGCCATGATATCAGAGGTGAACTATGCCCAGAATCAAGGGCCATATTCCCAAAGTTACAACCCCTCTTGGAGAAACCACCCCAACCTTTCTTACAAGAGCAATAATCAGCAAAGTTACCCAGCACCAGGGCAGCAGCACTATGCCCAAGCATCCCAGCAGAGTTACCATCAGCCTGGACAACAAAATTTCAGACCCCAAGGTCAAGTGCAACACCCACAACAACAACACCACCCAGTACATCAGCAAACTACTTCATCCAGCAGTAGCAGCCAATCTGAGCTTGGAGAAACGATGAAGCTACAGAAGGAAATGTTCAGTGGAATGCAAGAAACTATGAAAATGCAATCTGAACTTTTCTACAAGACTATGCAGCAACTCACTGCTGGAATCCAGACCAACAACATTGGAAAACAAGCTGAAGGAAAACTGCCAGCCCAAGCAGAGAAAAACCCAAAACAGTGTGGTGCCCTTTCCACTACTGAAGTTATTGATGCAGTCACCACTAGGAGTGGGGTGAACACTGAACCCTTACTCAAAACCCCACCAAATGTCACTTATGTTGCTCCACAGAGAAGACCCACCGTGCAGCAACAAACACCTCCAGAAATTGTTCTGCCAAGGCAGGAAAAATCAACAGGACAGCCTGCCCAGACAGAAAACCCTGCCAAGGCACAGATCTCTGCCACAGAACCAACAGAGAAGCCTTTGTTGATGAAAGTGCCATTTCCAGAGAGATTGGACAAGACCAAGGAGGAGAAGCAATACTCTAAATTCCTTGAGACCATGAAGGAAGTGCAAATCACCATCCCCATCTTGGATGCAGTGTTGCACATTCCCCTATATGCAAAGTTTTTCAAAGATCTGATCACAAGGAAGAGGAGTTTGGACAGCCCTGAGTTAGTAGCCTTGACAGAGATTGCAGTGTTGTGATCTTGAACCACATGCCCAAGAAGCTACAAGACCCTGGAAGTTTCAGCATTCCCTATGTAGTGGGAAGAAAAACCTTCACAGCCCTTTGTGACTTAGGTTCCTCAGTGAGTGTGTTACCCTCTGCTGCAAGCCAGATTCAGCAGCTGGGAACGTTGAAGCCTACCCCAATGACACTTCAACTTGCTGATAAAACCTTGAGAAAACCAGTAGGAGTCCTTGAAGATGTGCCAGTCCAAGTTGGCAACTTTGCATATCCTGTGGACTTTGTTGTGCTAGAGATGGAAGACAATGCTGAATCAATGATTCTAGGCAGGCCATTCTTGGCAACTGCTGGTGCCATCATTGATGTCAAAGGTGGAACCCTCAAATTACAATTTGGATCAGAGCAAGCTGAATTCAGCATGAAACATGCCACTCACTTACCCAATGTTCCTGAACATTGCCATTCCATTGATGTTGTTGAAAGAAGTGTGCTAGAAACTTTGCCAGAACCTGAGCAAGAAGAGCCTGAAGCTCAAGTCTTTGTTACTGCTGAAACCACCAATGTACAGCAGCTCTGTGAAGTGAAAATTTGTGAAATTGTACCTGTGTCAAGTGCAAGAGAACCAGCTCATCTAGCTCACCATTCTGTTGTGGAGCTCAAAGAATTGCCTTCCCATCTGAAATACTCATTCTTGGAGAAGGAAAAGTTACACCCTGTGATTATTAGTTCTGCCCTTTCAAGTGAGCAAGAAGAAAGTCTTCTGTCTATTCTGAAGCTGTACAAGAATGTCATTGGATATTCCATTGATGACATCATTGGCATTAGTGAGAAAGTGTGTTCTCACAGGATCCACTTGGAAGAAGGCAGCAAGCCAACAAGAGAAGGACAGAGGAGACTAAACCCTGCTATGCAAGATGTAGTAAAGAAGGAAGTTCTGAAATTGTTAAAGGCTGGAATGATATACCCCATCTCTGACAGTGAGTGGGTGAGTCCTATCCACATTGTGCCCAAGAAAGGTGGCTACACTGTTGTTGAAAATGAAGAAGGAAGGCTCATGACCACAAGACCTGTTACAGGATGGAGGATGGTGAATGACTTCAGAAAATTGAACAAAGCTACAAGAAAAGATCACTTCCCTCTGCCATTCATGGACCAGATGCTAGAGAGACTTGCTGGCCAGAAGTACTACTGCTACCTTGATGGTTACTCTGGATTTCTGCAGATTCCAATCCACCCTTCTGACCAAGACAAGACCACATTCACCTGCCCATATGGAACCTTTGCTTACAAAAGGCTACCATTTGGCCTTTGCAATGCTCCAGGCACCTTCCAGAGATGCATGATGTCCATATTTTCTGATCACATTGAGAAGATTATGGAAGTTTTCATGGATGATTTCACTGTGTATGGAAAAGACTTCGAAGCCTGCTTGAAGAACCTCACCTTAGTCCTTCACAGATGCTCTGAGCAAAATTTGATTCTGAACTGGGAAAAATGTCACTTCCTTGTCTCTGAAGGCATTGTGTTGGGCCACCTTGTGTCTGCTAGAGGAATTGAGGTGGACAAGGCAAAGGTAGATGTGATTGCCAAGCTACCTCCTCCTGAAAATGTGAAGGGAATTCAAAGCTTCCTGGGCCATGCTGGCTTCTACAGGAGGTTTATCAAGAACTTCTCCTATCTTGCCAAGCCACTCACCAATCTCCTGAATCATGAAGTGAAGTTTGTGTTTGATGACACTTGTTTGCAAGCATTCAACCAATTGAAAGATGCTCTCATCACAGCCCCTGTTGTTCAACCTCCTGACTGGACACTGCCATTTGAACTTATGTGTGATGCAAGTGACTTTGCTGTTGGAGCAGTCCTTGGCCAGAGGAAAGACAAAGCTGTACATGTTATACATTATGCAAGCAAGACTTTGGATGATGCTCAGATCAATTACACCACCACAGAGAAGGAGCTGCTTGCTGTTGTGTTCTCATTTGATAAGTTTAGACCATACCTGGTTGGACACAAGTGCATTGTCTACACAGACCATGCAGCAATCAGATATTTAGTGAGCAAAAAGGATGCTAAACCAAGGCTCATCAGATGGATCCTTCTGCTCCAAGAGTTTGACATAGAAATTAGAGACAAGAAAGGGTCAGAGAACTCAGTTGCTGATCACTTGTCCAGAATCAACATTGATGAAAACAGAGAGATTCAAGACTTGATGCCAGGAGAACAGCTCATGGCAGTCAGTGCCACTTCACCTTGGTATGCTGACTTTGTGAACTTCCTAGCTTGTGATATTGTGCCAGCAGATCTCTCCTACCAGCAAAAGAAAAAATTCCTCCATGATGTCAAGAGTTACTATTGGGATGAACCTTTTCTGTACAAACATTGTGCTGATGGCATTGTGAGAAGGTGTGTTCCCTCTGATGAAAAAAGTGATGTGATGTTCCAATGCCATTCAGGATTGTATGGAGGACATGCTGGAGTGTTCAAGACTCAAGCCAAGATTTTGCAAGCTGGCTTCTTTTGGCCAAGTATGTTCAGAGATGTTCATGAGTACATAATGAAGTGTGATCCTTGTCAAAGAGCAGGAAAGATGTCAAAGAGAAATGAAATGCCCCAAACAGGAATCTTGGAAGTGGAATTGTTTGATGTTTGGGGAGTTGATTTTGTTGGACCCTTGCCATCTTCTCAAGGCTACAAGCATATTTTAGTTGCTGTTGACTATGTGTCAAAATGGGTTGAAGCCATTCCCACTGTTAATGCTGATGCCAAGGCAGTTTGTAGAATGTTCAAGACTGTCATTTTCCCAAGATTTGGAGTGCCAAGAGTTGTAATCAGTGATGGTGGTGCTCACTTCAACAATGACCAGTTTGAGAAGCTTCTGACCAAGTATGGAGTGAAGAATCATAGAGTGACAACTCCTTATCATCCGCAGGCCAATGGCCAAGTGGAGTTGTCAAACAGGGAAATCAAGCAAATCTTGGAGAAAGTTGTGTCCAGGACCAGAGGAGATTGGTCAATGAAATTGCCCGACACTTTGTGGGCTTACAGGACAGCATACAAGACACCCATTGGCATGTCACCTTTCAGAATTATCTATGGCAAGGCTTGCCATCTGCTAGTCGAATTGGAGCACAGAGCGCATTGGGCAATCAGGAAGCTGAACTTGGACATTGGCAAAGCAGGAAACATGAGGAAACTGCAGTTGTGTGAGCTTGAAGAGCTCAGGAATGATTCCTATGAAAGTGCAAAGATTTACAAGGAGAAGACCAAGAAATGGCATGACTCCCACATTCTGAGAAGGGAATTCAAGGAAGGGCAGTCAGTGCTGGTGTATGATTCCAAGTTACACTTATTCTCTGGAAAGTTCAAGTCCAGATGGTTTGGCCCTTGTGTGATCAAGAGAGACCTCGGCCATGGTGCCTTTGAGGTTTATAGCTCAGCTGAGGGAACATTCAAAGTAAATGGCCAGAGGTTGAAGCACTACAGGATTGGAGATTTGATTGAAAACCAAGTTGAAGAAGATGATGAACCAGAGGATGGCTCCAATGCATCCTCTATCCATGCAAACCAGTGATGATGAAGCTATAGTCAAGCTAGTGACTTTAAACAAGCTCTCTTCCAGGAGGAAACCTGGTATCCCTTGTATCATATATTTCCCTTTCACCTTTTTATGTTTTTGCCTTGTGTGTTTGTTTCTTTTTGTTGTTTCAGTGATAACTTGGATGAGGAGAAAGATTGCTGTTGATTGACAAGGCAGAGAAGCAAGAAAACCATCAGGTGAACACTTTCCATTTCCACACATTTGTTAGAATCTGAATCAGAATATACTATACTATTGTTTGATCTTGTGTGAAAGTGCTCTGTTAAGAAACGAATCAAATTTTGTTGCTTGAACCTGAAAATATCACTTTGCATGCTATGAAGAACTTTGCTTTGAATCTGCTTATAACTCTTGCAAATGCCTATTTTCAAAGCCAAGTTTCAAATCAGAACCTTTGTATGTCTCTACTCAAAGAACCTGTGAAACATCAGTATATTTGTTAATTGCCCTAAGAATAAAGTTCATGATCCATTTCTTAGCCCCTAACCAATTGCATCTGTTGCATTTTTTTTGCATTAGCAAACATGATCTCTGGATTGTGATTTGTGAAGCACTAACATACTAACAGGAAGGAAAAAGTTTAGCATTAGCAACCATGATCTCTGGATTGTGGTGTGTGAAGCACTAACCTGATGATGCTAAGTAAAACTTGTTGTAAATATCCAAAGCACTAGCACCTATGATCCTGGGATTGTAGTGTGTGAAGCACTAACTAAGTTGACCCATCAAGCTAAGTTACTAACTGACTAACTTGTCTATGCATTAGCCTCTTATGTTCCTGGGAACTGTAATAGGTGAAGCACTAGTTTTGCATTACATATTGGGCTATGTACTGGATCTTGAGTTTTCAATTTCAGAGTCAATTACTTTATACTCATGTGTCCATGTTGTTTGATCTAGACATACTCAAATTCTCTTGTGAAACTTGTTTTTGAATTGGCAATTGCAAGATTTATCTGCATTGAGTCAGCAATGTCCCTCATCATGCTCTGTTACATTTTGTTTGGTACAATGCACCATTCTTTACTTGAGGACAAGCAAAGGTTTTGGTCTGGGGGTTTTGATCACTCTAAGATTTACACATATATCTGAACCTTGCAACCATAAAACTTGTCTGTTTTACCTCATTTCTACCAGTGTTGCACCAACATTTTACATCATTTGATCCTTTGTCACAGATCAGTGCGCCAAGGCACTTAAATCTACAAGTCAGAGTAATTCAAACCAAAGACCAAGCCACCAGGAATGGAGGAGTACATCTTGAGGAGCAAGAAAAGCAAGCACGGCAGAAAGTGGCTGGTACGGCACAAGAAGACAGGAAAAACGGCAAAAGCAGAAAAGCCGCTGCCGCCACCAACTTCCCACTACTCCTCTACGCCGCAGCAAGAATGCCACAAAAAGTCTTTAAAAGGAGAGGTCCAGGTTCACTCCCACCATATCCATCTCTCACCTCGCATCCACAGCCACTCCATCCATCCACCACTCCACCAAAACCTTCCTCCTCCATAGTCCAACACAAAAACTTTTCCACCCTTTTCCCTCTTCTCCTCTGTTGTAACAAGACTGGATCCATGGCGTCCACCAAGAACTCCAAGAACTCCCTCAGGAACCTCAAGAACACAGGATGAACATAGCCCCAAGGATCTGAAGGCCCAGCTCTCCCTCAACCTCTGCATCCTCTGCCGCGACAGCAATTCTTCTACTTTCTCTGCCACGGCAAGCCTTCGGTGACAAACAACAAATCTCTCTTCCTTTCACTCATGCTCTGTGATCTGTTGTGTTGATCTTGCGTTGTAAAGCAGTTTGAAACTTGTCTTTGACCTTTGCTATGGTTTGAGTGACACACTCCATTGTAAACTCTAAGACTACTGTGAAAACTGTGTTGCACTTGCTTGATCTGTAGGTGTAAGACTAGTCTCTGCACCTAGTTCCAAAAACATATCCCTGTCTAAAATTTGCTAGTTTGTTCAATGCTTTCTTGTCTGACAAACAAGAAATCCTTGAACTTGTTATGTTAAAACTTCCCTGCTCAAAACCTCCTGTTACTTTTCTGTTTACAACACCAAAAACCCCACTTTTCTGCTTAGCTTCTGGAAATTAGGAAATAGTCTCATTTGTAAAACGCCTGTAATACTTCTCTTGTATAGTTTTCCTTCAATCACGACAAACGCTTTCGCTCTTCGAGTTATCCTCTTAGCCTCCACTGCATCTTCTGGTAGCTTTTTATTTATCATGTACGCAAGATATGGCTGCATCCATGTTTCTTCTATTATCATGACCTCCTCTGGCTCTGTCATAGCCCCCGAGCCTGCCGTGGTAGTCAAACTTTTAGCACTTTTTATTGACCTTTCCGCTATTTCTTCCCAAAATACTCCGGATGGTACAGGTAAGCATTGTGATCCAATATTTGCTAAAGTGTCGGCTTCCTCATTGTTGTTCCTGCTGACGTGAGAGACTTCGCATCCATCAAACGTTCCTTCTAGATAATGGTACACATTCTTGTAGGCCATCATGTTATCGTTGATTGTGTCACACCTGTTCATAACTTGCTGGACAACAAGGTTAGAGTCTCCAAATATCTTTAGGCGAGTTGCTCCACAAGCTTTGGCCATCTTCATGCCGTGCAACAAAGCCTCATACTCCGCTTCATTGTTAGAAGCCTGCGAGAAGCTCATCCGTAAGACATACTTTAATTTGTCGCCATGAGGCGATATTAATACTACTCCTGCGCCTGCTCCTTGGACTCGCTTTGAACCATCGAAGTACATTGTCCAAGTACTCGATAAATCTGGTGGTCACGTGCTTTGCAGCTCGAGCCACTCTGCTGTAAAATCTGGCAAAATTTGTGACTTGATCGCCTTCCTTTTTTCGTACGTGATGTCCATGGGAGATAACTCGATTCCCCACAAAGAGACACGGCCTGTTGCTAAAGGGTTGTTCAATATGTTTGATAATGGCGCTTCATTGACCACTATAATTGGGTGCACAGTAAAATACTATCGTAATTTTCGTGCAGTGGTGAAGACACTGTACGCCAGTTTCTGATAATGCGGGTACCTCTATTTGGTTGGAGATAGCACTTCGCTGATGAAATATACCGGTCTCTGGACGCCATGAGCTTTGCCTTCTTCACTTCTTTCGACTACTAGAACTGTACTTACCACCTGATGGGTTGCGGCGGTGTACAGTAGTAGTGGCTCTTTTTCTTTAGGTGCGACCAGCACTGGCGGCGTGGAGAGCACTTTTTTCAATTGCGCAAACGCTGCGTCTGCTTCTTCTGTCCACTCAAATTTGTCGTCTGACTTCTTCATAAGTGCATAAAAAGGAAGCGCCTTCTCCCCTAGTCGAGCAACGAAACGACTTAATGCCGCGACTCGTCCTGCTAATTTCTGTACGTCGTGGAGTTTCGTGGGTTTCCCCATTGTTAGAATTGCTTGAATTTTCTCTGGATTTGCCTCTATTCCTCGCGCTGATACCAAGAATCCCAAAAGTTGCCCTGCTGAAACTCCGAAGGAACACTTTGTCGGGTTCAACTTAAGCTTGAACTTGTTCAGGTTGTCGAAGGTTTCTGCCAAGTCGCTGATTAAAGATGTCTCCTCTCTTGTGGTGATGACTACATCGTCAATGTAGACTTGTATGTTGCGCCCTATTTGGCTTCCAAGGCAACTTTGCATCATCCTTTGATAAGTCGCCCCTGCATTTTTTAGGCCGAATGGCATCACTTGGTAGCAAAACACCCCATACGGTGTGATGAAAGCCGTTTTTTCCTCGTCCTCTTTCTTCAGCTTGATCTGGTTGTAGCCAGAATATGCATCCAAAAAGGAAAGCCTTGCGCAGCCCGCTGTTGAATCGATTATTTGATCGATGCGGGGTAAAGGGAAGGGATCCTTTGGACAATGCTTATTGAGAGATGTGTAGTTGACACATACTCTTTGTACGTCTGTGTTCTTCTTGGGTACTATTACTGGGTTCGACACCCAACTCGAAGTTTTGATTTCTCTGATAAATCCAGCATTTTCTAATATGTGCAATTCTGACGCTATTGCCTTCCTCTTGGGTTCATCGAATCGTCGCAGTGGTTGCTTGACTGGTTTCGCCTTGGGATCTACGTTTAGTGCGTGCTCGACGAGTTCCCTGAGGACCCCTGGCATGTCCGATGGACACCAGGCGAAGATTTCCTAGCGCTCATGGAGGAACTCGACGAGCGCGCCTTCCTATGCGGGATCCAAGTTTACCGCAATGGATGTCGTCTTGTTTGGATCCGTAGGGTGGACCTGAATTTTCTTTGAATCTTGCGTTGTGTCGAAAGCCTTATCTGGCAGGGATCGCCCAACGTCGGGTAGCACATTATGATCTGTTTCTCCTTTGAGCTTCTCGTATTCTGTTGTCATGCCGAAGGTTTGCGCCATCTTGTTGAATTCCCTGTCGCATGTGTTGGCTACTTCAAAGCTCCCTTGTACTGTTATTGTTCCTTTGGGCCCTGGAATTTTTAACATGAGATACGCGTAGTGCGGTACTGCCATGAATTTTGCAAATGCTGGGCGCCCCAGGATTGCATGATATTGTGATGGCCAGTCCATAACTTCGAACTCCAGTTTCTCTCTTCTATAGTTCTCGCTGCTACCAAAGCAGACATCGAGTTCTATTCTTCCCAAGGGGTAGTTCGCTGCTCCTGGTACTATCCCATGGAAAGAGCAATCTGTTGGCTTCAGACTCGCCGGTGAGATGCACATAGCCTTCAGTGTTCTAGCATATATTAAGTTTATGCCGCTCCCTGCATCCATGAACACTCTTCCGATGTCGTACCCTCCTATTTGTGCTTTTAGAACCATAGGCGAGTGGCCCGGCCTAGGAACTTTCCGTGGGTGATCTGCTCTACTGAACTTGACTGGTTGCTCTGACCATCGTAGGTACTCTGTAGTAGCTGGTGGTGATGATATTGCTAGGTTCACTTGCCTGGATATGCTCTTTCGCTCTTTTTTCGACTTGGGCACTGGTTGAATCATGGCTGATATGTATACTTGCGACTCTAGGTGCTTTGATAATCTTTGAGTTTGATATCCTTGACTTCTACGTTTTTCTCCTTGCCTTCCTTCTTGGCTCGAGCCCATGGCACCTTGCAACCTTAGGAATGTTCTACAATCCTTCATCTGGTGATTTGAGACCCTTTTCCGTCGAGGTACGCGTAGTGGATTCGACAAGGTCCGTATAGCATATCCTCAGCCGAAGGACCAGAGTATCTTGATTTTTCCGTCCCTTTTGCCTGAAACCTCCTGCTTTCGTACCCTTCCTCTTCTTCTAGTACATAACCTGCGGCTACCTGATTTCGCCTTCCTTGGTTATCCCTGCTGCGGTATCGTCTCCTCTGTCGACTTATTCTGTCGACTTCTGGCGAACGTCCTCTTTTATTGTTATACGCGTCCTCTCCATCAGCAAATTTGTTGGCTTGTTCCATTAGCTCAGCTACTGTCGTAGGTCTTGTTCTTCCTATTTCTTCCACAAGATCTGAGCGACGAAGTCCTTCCGAAAAAGCGTCTATTGCTCGTTCGTCGGAGACGTCCTCTGCTGAGTTTTTAATTATACTCCAGCGTTGTATATAAGAACGTACTGTTTCGCCTTTCCTTTGCACACATGCTTTAACTTCTTCCAGTGATGCTGGGCGTTTGTAGGTGGAACAAAAATTTCTTGTGAATCGACTTTCGAGTTCCCCCCAGCTTCCAATAGATTCGTCGGGTAGCGTGTTCAACCAAGACCGGGCGGCGCCGGTGAGGTGCAGCTGCAAACTTTGCATTGCAGTCGCCTTTGTTCCCCCTAATATCTGCACTGCTTGCAGATAATCTGATAGCCATAAGGTGGGTTCCTGCGACCCGTCGTACTTATTCTGGTCGTGTGGTAGTTTGAATCCTTTGGGTACCCGCGTTCTGCGAACTCTACGAGTAAAGCATAACGCCCCCATATCTTTATCGTCGTCTTCGTAATTCTCTTCCCTCCAAGCATGTCGCGATTTATTTACTCGAGCTTGTGCTATTATACTTCTTGCATCCTCCTTCTTTTTCTGCTGCTTTTTCTCTTCTAATGACTCGCTATAGTCGTTGTTTGTGCGGTTGTATCTGAACTTCTCTTTGTGACTTGTCGACTTTATCTCTAGGCCTTGCTCCCTGATCTTTCCTTCTACTATTCCGAGGCTTCGTATCGCGGCTCGGTGCATATCTTCTCGCGGGTCCCCATGCTCTGGTCTTGTGGCTAATAAATACGCTTGTGCTGCTGCTAATGCCGCCTCTGGCGTTTTTTGTATCAGGTCATCTTCCTCCTCTTCTAACTGTGGGGTGGGGCTCCTCGAGTACCCCTCTTCTCTGTCGCGTGCTGTTGCCCCCCTTCTGTGTTTTGGATCTCTACGCCTCTCTCTGCTATATTCTGAGTCTTCACTGTAGTCTTCCCAGTATTCTTCCCTTGATATGCTGTTGTTGTCTTGAAACATCATGTCTCTTTCCTCCCTTAGTTTCTTCTTGTGTTGGTATAGTGCATACTGATACCCCATTAGAACTTCTCTTCGCGATCCCTCGGGTACTTCTGTACCATGATTAATGGCTGATGTGATCATCCTCCACTCACCAGCCGAGACATGGACTTTCTCTTTTTCCTTTTTGTTGTGATTTTTCACTTTGTCGACTTGCCTGTCGACCCTTTTACTCTCTTCGCTGTTGTTTCCTTCCTCTGCTTCAGTGATAATAACACATAACTGATGTACATTGGAGACGCCGCTGCTTCCTACGACGAAGTCCCTTGCGTTGTTGTGCATGTGACACGCTTTTTCTTCTGAGTCGAATTTTTCCTGAATTTCGTCGCTTTCTGCGATTAATGCTTTTTCTAAGCTGACCGGCGAGTTTACCTCGCTGGAAGAGCCTTCTGATGATTCCAATGCTTCCTTTGTTTCGGGCTTGCTTGCCGACGGATCTGGCTTTGTCGACTCCGAGAGGCGGGATGAACCCGATGGCCCGATGAGGATGCTCATACTTCCAATTGTCAGTTCTACCTCTTGACTTCTGTCGACTTTTGGAATGCTGTTTGCTAAAAGCGAAAAAGCCGTCGAATTCATGGTTCCAATGCCCAAAGTCCCCACGGTCGGCGCCAATTGACGAGGGTTAACTCGACAAATGTCCTAGATGAAGGACTTAGGATCGGGGAGATAGGGCGTCGGATGAACTCGAAGGTAAAGTTAGTCGAAATAGACGTATATCGAAAGTAAACTTGGGTGTTCAACCTGGCTTGCTTTCAATCTGCCCTACCCCATCCCCTCCTGGCCCCTATATATAGGTGGCCAGGTCTCGAGGATCAGGTCGGGTTCGATACAGATTACAAATATCGACATACGGTAATAACTCGTATTCGACTATCATTACAGTTGGGCCTAGCTTAACGGGCCTCAGGGGTACTCAACTAACGGGCTCTAGTAATTATACCCTTGTCAGCCGGGGAGAGAGAAGACTTCTGCAAAGGGAGACTCGCACGCACAATCTTTTACTTTGTTTATTGTTTTGCTTTATTTTATTTTTGCTTGCATCATTTTATCAAAAATATAAAAAAATAGCTTCCTTTATAGTTGCTTCTATTTACTTGCTTTTAGTTTTGCTAAAATGGGTACTCCTGAAAACACCAAGTTGTGTGACTTTACTAGCACCAAAAACAATGATTTTATCTGCACTCCTATTGCGCCACCTGCTCCTGAAGCAAAATTTTATAAGATCAAACCTGCTTTGATAAATCTTGTTATGAAAGAGCAATTTTCTGGTGCCAGTTCTGATGATGCTGCAGCTCATCTCAACAATTTTTTTGAGCTATGTGAGATGCAAAAGTATAAGGATATAGATGTCAATATTATTAAGCTTAAGTTGTTTCCTTTCTCTTTAAGAGGAAAAGCTAAGGATTGGTTGCTATCTTTGCCTAGAAATAGTAATGATTCTTGGGATAAGTGTAAGGATGCTTTTATTGGAAAATACTATCCTCCTGCTAAGATTATAGCTTTGCGTAGTGATATTATGAAGTTTAGACAGTTTGATAATGAACATGTTGCTCAAGCTTGGGAAAGAATGAAATCTATGATAAAGAATTGCCCTACCCATGGACTGACTACTTGGATGATTGTCCAAACTTTTTATGCAGGACTGAATTTTTCTTCAAGAAACCTATTGGATTCAGCTGTTGGAGGCACTTTTATGTCCCTTACCTTGGGCGCTGCAACAAAGCTTCTCGACAACATGATGGTAAATTATTCTGAATGGCACACCGAGAGAGCTTCACAAGGTAAGAAAGTAAATTCTGTTGAGGAAACCTCTTCCTTGAGTGATAAGATTGATGCTATTATGCTTATGCTTTCTAATGATAGGACTCATGTTGATCCTAATAATGTTCCTTTGGCCTCTTTGGTTGCTCAAGAAGAGCATGTTGATGTAAACTTCATTAGAAATAATAATTTCAACAATAATGCTTATAGGAACAATTTTGCTAGCAACAATTATAGGCCGTTTCCTTCTAATGGTGATAATAGATATCTTGGTAGACCTAAAATGCCTAGTGAAGAAAGGATTTTAGAAGTTGAAAGGGCTACTAAGAATTTTATACAGATGCAATATGAGCAGAACAGGGCTTTCACCAAGACCATGGAGGAGCAATCAGCTCTGTTGAGGACTATTAGTCATCAACTTGAAAATTTGAACAGGGCTATTCCTGAGTTGCAAGCTAAGGTTTCCAAAGCTGAAACCAATATTTCATCTTTATCTAATGCGCAATCCTCCTTGATCAATAGAATGTCTGCTAAACCTGATCCTTTTGCTGCTACTAATGCCATCCAAGTTTGAATTGATGAAAATGTTAGGATGTTAGTAGAATTGCATGCCAGGTGGGAAAGAGAAGATGAGATGGCTAGAAATATGAAGGTATGTACTATTACTACCTATAATGATGTTTTTCCAAATGCTAGCAATCCTCTTACTTTGATTGGTATAGAGAAAACTCCTACTCCTTGTGCTAAAAAGCTCAAAACTGCAAAAACTTTTTCTCAAAAGAGTGCTGAAATTTTTCGAAGTGTGAGAGATGATAGCTCTATTTCTTTCAATGATTTTGATGTTGATGGCTGCAATTTATCTGAAGTTATTTTATTCTTGCAAAAGCTTGCTTTGAGTCTTAATGCTAGTTCTTTGAATATTGCTTTTACAAATCATATTACCAATGCTCTCATGAAAATTAGGGATGAAAAGTTAAAGCAAAAAACTTATATTCCCAAGAAGTTAGAAGATGGTTGGGAGCCCATCATTGATATGCATGTTAATGGTTTTGATTGCCATGCTTTATGTGATCTAGGTGCTAGTATTTCTATTATGCCTAGAAAAATTTATGATATGCTTGATTTACCACCGCTTGAAAAGTGTTATTATGATGTTCCTATTGCTGATGTTGCTAAGAAGAAACCTTTGGGAAGGATTAATGATGTTCTTATTATGGTTAACAATAACCTTGTTCCCGTTGATTTTCTTGTTATGGATGTTGAATGCAATGCTTCATGTCCTATTATTTTGGGAAGACCTTTTCTTCGAACTGTAGGTGCCATCATTGATATGAAGGAAGGCACCATCAAATATCAACTCCCATTTAAGAAAGGTATGGAACACTTCCCTAGAAGGAGGGAGAAATTACTTTTTGACTCTATTCTTAGAGCAAGTTATGAGCTTGATGCTTCATCGCTTGATATTACTTGATTTGCACTTTCTGCGCCTAGCTCAAAGGCGTTAAAGAAAAGCACTCTTGGGAGATAACCCATTGTTTTACTTTCAGTTATTTTTCTTTTATTTGAGTCTTGGAAGTTATTACTACTGTAATAACCACTCCTTATCCTTTTTATTTTGTTGTTGCGCCAAGAAGAACCTCTAATTTGAGTGAGGTAAGATTTGAGGAAGTTGATGTCCTGAAATAGATTTCGGTTCTGCACCGTAACAATTCGTGAAAATTCTCAGAGTATCTTTTTGACATGCGATTTCTTGTGCATATGCCCCAGGTTATATCCAAACTTTCATTAGTTTTGTACTTTTCGATTTGAGCAACAGAAGGTCCTCGAAAAATTCGACCTTTGTCAGATGTTCTATTTTGACAGATTTCTGCCACTATTTGTGTTTGCCTCTCGATCGCTTTATTTTTGAGTTATTTTGATCACGGAACTTTTGGGGAAGTTGCTACAGTAGTATATGCTTTATATGTGGTGTTTTTGAGTTGAAATCTGAACCAAAAGGGTTGATTCATTATTATGTTTATGCTAATGTTGCTAATAGAATTGTGTTGAGTTTTGTATGAAGGAAGTTTTCAAGTGTAGGGATTGGAGAATGATGAGATGAGATGAAGAATGGACAAAAGCTCAAGCTTGGGGATGCCCATGCACCCCAAGAAATATCCAAGAGGTACAAGCGTCAAAGCTTGGGGATGCCCCCGAGGCACCCCTTCTCCATCGGCAAAAATCAGGTCACCTCTCAAAACACTATATTTTTATTGCTTCATGCACTATGCGTTTTTCTTGGAGCGTCTTTACTTTAGTTTTTAGTTTAGTTTAGTTTTGTTTGCTGCAAAAAATCGTTGGACCCCAACAAATTTCTTTTGGAGGAGATGTACTCGTTTTCATTTGCCAAGAACACTCCATTTTTCACTCTTATCGTTCAACGAGTGTTTTCTTTTTTCTGCTACTGCGTTTAGCTTTCGTTTTTCGCCTTGATTTTTGTTCAGATCTTGTTTTATCTTTGCATCAAAGTGTATTTGGACCTCTGGTCTATGTTGGTATTCATCAAAAGAGTTGTTTTAAATAGGTTCGAATGGTGTTGAAAAAGAGAAAAAGTTCCATGCAAAAAAGCGGTACAAAAAGGAGCTTGTTTAGACCGCGGCTTAGACTTTTTCATGCCATGCTTGATGTCATTTTGATAGTATGCTTAGTGATTTTTGCTGTAGCATATCTTGTCTCAAATGACCGAGATTTCTTAATGAGCCTTTGAAAAAATCATGCGTTGTTTTATTATGTGGAAGCATTTATTTGATTTTCTCCTTTGATGCTTTATTTGGGTTGACTTGGCGCATGCTTACAACATGTTAGACTCATACAAAGTCGCCATAAGCCTCTATGATCATTTAGTTTTTGACTTTTGATGCCATTTTATGATTCTCTTAATGTTGCTTTGTCGCTTTGCATGATTATATCCATTTTTGCTCTCTTAGTTGGTCGCTCCCAGTCTTTTGCTAGCCCTCGCTTTGTACTGAGCATGAGCTCTACTCGTGCATCCAACTCCCAAAAACCAAGTTATGCCAATGTGTCCACCATACATATCTATTAGCAATTTGCTATTCCAAAGTACATTTGACTTGCTTTTATCTATCCTTCGAATTAAACTCTTATCGGTGTTATGCAAAAATTGGTCAGTAAAGCTCTCACGAACCTGATGGCACACTTTATTTTTCTCGCTTTTAAAAATTTGACATTGTGGCTCTTTTATGTTGACGTTATGCTTACAAGTGGTAAGTTGGAAATTAGCCAAACCATGTCGTCATGGGGTAAGCTTTCAACATTGCACTTCTTATTTGAGTTGATATCGTGATCTTTTGTTTATGGATACTCGCGATGTGAAATAAGTTGGGAATCTTGCGGGATCATGGAGTTTTTATATGTGTTAGAGAAACGCCTGGGCCGCTAATCTAAGCCATGTATAATTCATGGTGGAAATTTATAGCATGCCTATAGTGGACATTCGATGACGCATCTCAAAATAAAAAGCTATACCAATGGTAAATAAAAGAGATGCCGAGGTGTTCATTGTCTGTTT
>QXEO01000220.1:5592850-5727807 GCA_007115705.1 Dactylis glomerata
TCTAGGGCTGCTGGGCTCTTATTATGCTCCAATAGCTCCTTTGCAGCCACGATATTTTCAATGGGCGTAGCCCTGACTTCATCGCGGTTTTTATCCACGTATGGCGGATTCTTGATGTACATCTTGGCCAGAGTTTCCGCTGTTGGTACGGTGAACTCAAGGTTTCGTACCAGCTGCGGGTCGCCTCCCTCGGTTATCTGGTTCTGGATGAGAGTAACATACTTCTCCTCCATGTTCCTTGCGCGCTTCAGCGTGTCTTGAGCTTTAGCAATGTCGCCATCAAGCTGCTGGCCCATCTTCTCGACTCGCTTTGCTTCCTTGAGGAGTGCTCGCCTCTTCTTCTCGAGATCGTTCACATCTCTGACATAGTCAGGGGTGATTGGATCTGCTAGAGTTCCGTAGACGACCTTATCCAGCGGGGTCGTGAAGTCTTCTGGGTGCTGGTCCTCGGGGATGGCGGGTTGCAGAGGCCTGGGTCCGCCGTGGATCTCAGGAAGTTGCTCCGTGGCGGGATCGGCGGCTGGTGGCGGGTTGCCCTGCTCTTTGCCGGCATCTCCGTCGTGGCCAGTTGTCTGCCCAGCATCATCTCCTTTATTGGTTACGAACACCTGCTTGGCTGCTGCTTGCTGTTCTTCAAGTGCCTGCTGCGCTAATTCCGCCTCGATTTTTCTCATGGCGGCGTCATAATGGTCAGAATCATAGCCCTTGCTGTCCCAGTCATCCGATTCACCACTTTCGTTAAGTGCCTCAAGGATGGATTCACCTGGGCTATCTTCTCCATTGGAGGTAGATCCCAAAGTGATGCCTGCGAACGCAACAAGGCAGTACCGTGGTGTCTCTAACGCTAGATTACTCATAGCGGATTCACAGCGGTCTTCCACCACTTCCTCTACCTCTAGGGCGGGCTGGGTGGGATTATTTTTCAGATCTGATCTGGGCAACTTGGAAAGTTCTAGGTCAGATGAGTCCTCCTCCGTCTCTAGCTCGAAAGCGGTCCGTTTGGGGATTTCAGCCATACCGATCCGCCAAAAATTGGTTTCCGTGGCGGGGGTAGGGTTTGTCTCTCCAATGAAGATATGGATATCTCCAATCGGGACGATGGTGAATCGAGTAGGGTCTTCTCTAGCCGGCACCCAGAGGTTATCCGATGGGACGATGGGGAAGCCGGAATCGTAGAGGACGCGCCCGATGGCGACGGTGTCGCCGATGCCTGCGAAGGCGGATCCCGCCTGGATCCGCGCTCCAGACGCGCTTCGCCCCACGGTGGGCGCCAACTGTCGTGGTTTCGTCAACAGATCTGCCATAGAGGTAGGGGTATGGCGGTTTGTGGAAGGGGGTGAACACGGAGGAGCGATCCGGGACGGTGGTAGCACGAGTTTACCCAGCTTCAGATCCCGCGACGGTGGCGAGATCCTACGTGCTGCTATAATTCACTATATGGCAACAAGTGCTCGATTACAATGATGAGGTTGGCTGTTTCGCTACGCGATTAGCCGTATGACTAGAACATGCCTCAAGGGCTGCTCCACGCCGGGCTTATAAAGGCGCCTGGCGTGGGCTACACGTTGGTACCGGAGCGGATACAACTTGGAGTCCTAGACTAAGTCCTATGCGTGTACTACAAGGTAACCCGCCATGGGCCGTCTCCGGACCCGCCATGGGCATGTCGTTAGTGGTCTGCCATGGGCCTATTTCCGGATCTGCCATGGACCTGTCTAAGGATCCGCCATAAGCGCCTGCGTCCAGTACCGCCGTGGCAACTTCAGCAACTGGGCCGCCCGGTATGGCGAATCCGCCATACCACCCCTGATGGGCCACCCTGGCTTGCTGATTAAGGACTACGTCGCTGGTATACCTATTTGGTATATCCCCAACACCAGGTTTTACATCTGAGCTCAGTCCGAGGTTCACCGTAGATACCTAAGAACCGCCAGGTTTTGCCGCCAAACTCAATATTCGCATCAATGAAGTACTGGCACCACGGCCGCACCGTGACCATGACATCCTCCCTCCACCACAACGCTAACCCACCACTACGCCCATTGCAATCAACAGCCATGCCACTTGAAAAACCCAAGCTCCATTTTAATTTGTCCATAGCACTTGCTTTCTTCTTAGTCTCGCTTAGGAAAACCACCGCTGGGTTGTATGATCTAATAAGATCCCGGAGTTCGCCTACCGCCGCGTCCAACCCCAGTCCACGGCAGTTCAGGCTTAAGATATTCATTGTTCCCGGCGGCCCTACCTCGCAGGGTCCGCCGATGGATCCTCTAGCCTATCGAAGACCGAAACTGTCCTCTGCCTCTTACCTGCCGATTCAGAATCTCCTTCTCCCACCACCCGGACAGGTACCGACAGCCATACTTGCTTCGACCCTCTCTTCTTGGTTCTGGCACCCAGTGGTACCGGAAAGTGTTCCCCCGATCGGTCACCCAAATGAGCTCTGGGTTTCCTAACAAAAGTACCCTGCCTAGTTTTCCTAGGAAGGATTTCGATAGGAGCTTTACCTCCATCAATTTCAGAGGCCCTTGACCTGTACTCCTTTCCCGGACTCGTGAACTCCTCCTCACATCTAGGCTCAACACCACCAGTGCGGGACGAGCTTGATTCTTCTTGATTAAAAGCCAATTTCCTCCTATGAGGGAGATCACGAATGCTAACACCTCCATCAAATCTTGCACCACCACCTGCAGACCGGCTGCTAAAGCTGCTAGACGACACAGTCGGTCTTGAGACTAGAGCTGCCCTTGAAGGTTTACGCGGCGATGCTCTCAGCCACTCGCCCCACTGCTTTACATCCTTGCTGCTAGCCTGGCAGCCCTCAACAGCATGAACTAGACATCCACAATCAAAACAGAAGTGTGGGATCTTCTCATATTTTATGTCAAACCACTTCCCTTCTACCTCATCTTCGGATTCCTTCAGAGGGACTCCTCGAACTAAAGGTTGATCCACTCGAATAGCAACCCTGATCTTTAGATCCTTGCCCCAAGCCATGCCTTCACTATCCACCTCAACCGAAACAAACCGGCCAATCCAATTGCCAATCAATTCACCATAAACCCTGTTCATCATATCCATCGGCAGATCCAACACTCTGACCCAGATTTCCATAGTATCAAACACCATGTTAGAGGGCCAGACAGATCCATCATAGTCCTTCAACAACACAGCATTGAAGTCAAATTGCCAAGGACCATTGCGCATCACATGCTTCCAATCTCCCTCCGTCGCAAAACGCACCACAAATCGGTTTTCCCCAATGTCCCTGAACTGCGCCGGGCGATGCATACCCCAAGCTTTCTCCAAAGATTGCTCCAAGGCACCAATTACTAACCTCCTCGGGGAACAAACCATGCCCACCGCCGCCCACCGCGGTCGTGGAACCTGCGCAGATCCAATCCCCGAGATGACAAGCCCAGTGGCTTCCTTGTCCGTCAGCAGCAACTCTCCCATCCTGGTGGAGAGCCCCGCTGCAAGATCATCTGCACCCAAACCAGCAGGAGATCGAGAGGGGGTTTGGGAAGAACCGCCGCCTCTACCCCTCGATTGGTTCGGTGACACCATCAATCCCCTACACCTCACACTCTGCGAGCGCTAGGGCAGGGAGACAGAGACCACAACCGCCGCGCACAGCAGTCCTCGCCATCGAGGATCACTCCGCCGTCGATCGCCGCCACCCTCAAGAGGAAAACCCTAGCTATCGCGCGATCGCCCTCACGATCGCCCCAGAGTAACTTCCGATGTATTTGGTGGACCCACTTATACGGACGCAACTCAGTGCTGCCGTGCTGCCACATTCATTTTCATATATTTTTGCGAAAGCAAAAAACGAATACAAAATCCTGAAAATAAGTACAGTACGTAAAAAGATACAAAGCGAGTATGGGAAAAATACGGAACGATAAGCGAACGTTTGTCAAAACCATGAAACCCCCGGATCATGCTGAAAACTCCAGCCAACAAACTTGTGTTAGTTCCTAAGATGAAATCTAATATGATCATATATTATGATTGTATAATAAGATTGTAAGTTTCATTGATTTACTAGGAACAGGGGGATGATTGAACAATGGCAACCTCCTCGAAAACACAAGAAGGAATTATGTGGTGGCCACCCGCTAGTTTTGGAATGGGCTACTTTCGGCATTTAAACTTATCTCGTATTGGGCCAGCTACAACAACCCTAGAACTGAAACTCTATTTCCATTTCTATCCGTGGAAAAAAGTTCTGTTTTGGTTTTTGTTCTGCAAAAATTAGTTTTCATTTCTATATTTCCATTGTGTTTTCACTTTTTTGCTCTATTTTTATCACTAAGGCCCTGTTTAAAAAAAAACGAAGTGTACAAATTTTGGGGGATATGATTTCTATAGAAAATATTTTTATAGTGTGGTTTGGAACAAAGGAATACGTAATGGGCTATTGAATAGGAAATTTGGATAAAAACTATTATATCAGGTCTTATCTCATGCTTTCATCTTCTTGTATCCACAATTCTTGTGTTTTCATATGTGGCATCCAAACGATGCTTCTGAAGTTTTCCTGCGGTTTAACTTCCTGTAGAAATTCATTTTATATGATATCTTAATTTATATTATTTTATTACTTCCTCTGGCAATAAAAAAATATTGCAGATTTATCTAAACTTGAATGTATCTGGACAATAAATAAAGTCTAGATACATCCAATTTTAGACAAATATAAAATAGAGGGAGTACTACCTTTTGAGATCCTGTTTTGGCTTCCTGCGATTCAAAAAGGGGCCAAACCAATAACCCCAACAGTAAACCGTCACCCGAAACGTTACGAGAGACACAGGCGGACGCCAGAGGCGATTGGATCTCGCCTCCCGCCGGCGTCGCCGTAGACTGCCTCGCCTCTGTGGCCTTTAGGCCATGGAGGCGCGGTGGATCTCGGTCCTCATCGGTGGGAGGGTTCCGTCCCTTGTTTTAAGGGCTTTGTAGGGGCGGCGCTCGGATGGTGGTGGCGACGCCTCGTACAATAAGGTCTTCCCGGCTTCAACCCCATCTCGGCGGCAACGTCGAGAGGCTTGTGGAAGTGGTGTGTTCTTCGAGGATTTTGTCTGGCTGTGGGGATCTTTGGATCGTCAAGGAGCTTCATCGGCAGTTATTCCTTCTTTTTCGTCTTCGGGACGGATGTGGTCTTCATGACCCGTTTGGCGACTTCCCGTCCGCAACCAACAACGTCAAGCCGACTCAGGGAGGAGCGGCAGCGGCGGCGCGCCGTCGACACGGTCTGGAGGTTGAAGATGAAGGGCTTCTCAAGGATCTCATTGTAATTTTCGTTTTTCTTGAGATGTTTTGTACTGTTCGGTGTTTTTTTAATGCCAGAGTCATATTCGCAAAAAAAAAGGAGGAATGGGGGAGGGCAAACCAACTGGTCAATGGAGGGCTATCAGCTACTATGTCCTAGCCAACCGAACAGTGGACGTTCAGGCGCACACCTCAACACACCGTCAGAGAGACAAAGTTGGTGATCTCCTGCACCCATCTCTAACTGTTGGCCTGGGAAAATGGTTTCCTTCTTCTTTTGGTTTTTGGAGTAAGAATCTGTTCTTAAAGTGATCAGATAGGGATGTGCTTGTTTGTGTAGGGAAGTGTCCAAAGCAGGATTGTGTTATAAAATAACTTCCATGCTGTGTTTGGTTTAGTCACTTCATGATCGATTATAATGACTTCTCCATCGAAGAGGTGCTGGAATCTGCAATTGCCTGTCAGGAATTGTCGATCCTTTTCTAAAAAAGACAAAGGGGAAGATAGAACAAAAAGAAAGGACGTGACGGATCGAGCCATCCAGAGCCTTGCGATGGGCTAAATTGAGCCTATTCCGTAGTTAGGCCTAAATAAGCCTATGGCGCCATTGAACAATAAAGGCGACTTCCGTTAGTGCGTCCTTCCATGTCTATAGAGCCCAGGGGAAAATTTTGTTTCCTGCCATTGCGTCGGGACCTCCTATGTATATCGCTTTAAGCCAGGGCTATCGTCGGCTCGCTCAAGTGGTTAGCTTCCAAAACGAACGGCCCACACTAAAGCAGGAAGTGTCCATTTGAAGGCGAGCGGTAGCTAGTCATTTTTAGTTGTCTTCTTCTCCCCCTCCCTCCGATCCATAATAAGTGTGCTGATTTAGCGTAAAGTTCTACTAAACCAAAGTCACTTATATTATGGATCAGAGAGAGTACATCGTTTCTTCTTTATTCAGCTACCCGGGTTTAACAAATCCGATTCGGCTCCTAGGTGCATATGAATCTATTGTTTAAAAACATATTTTAAAACGTTTAAAATTGTAGAAATGAAAATTTTCATGTACACATATATGTACTATATTCGCACATATTTTATAGAAAAATTATGTCCCATGTAAAAGGACAAATTTGGATGCTTCAACATGACTATTCATAGGTCGATGTTTTCTCTGTTTTACACACACAACATAAAATATTCCATTTTCCCGGAAAACTTATGTGTGAACATAGAATGTCCGGTATTGTACATTTTCTTTTTTCTGATTTTGTTGACATCTGTTGGAATTTTGGCCTTTATGGCCCAGAATATAAATAGAATCCAATAATTCCTAAATCTTAGAGGCCTATGTGGCCCATTCATGCATGACAAGGGGTGGGATAAATGTTTAGTCCAACCTTGCTAGTTTAGAAGGAGTTGGACCAACATATAAGGTGAGCTCTTCCCCTTGTGGTAAGAGTGTGTGAGAAGAAGGCTCTCTCACGCGCGATCCTCCTCCTCCGCCGCCCGCCTCGTCACGACACGATGCGGTTTGCGGAATGTGCCTCAGTGTCGAGCCTTTCTTTTTATCACGCATGAATGGACTACGGAACTGAACGATCACGCGGAAGCTGAAACATCTGAAAATGAATACGAGTCTGTTCTGTTCATCTTTATAAGAGAGGTCGCTCCTCTTAGCGTATACACAACACAGACCATCCACTGCCTCTTCGTTTCAGAGCACTGCGTTGCCTCATAGTCTTCCTCATCCCGTCCTGCGGCGTGCACCGCGAGCCAGGACAGTAGGCCTCCGGAACCCCGTCTCTTGCGATCCTGTACGGGAGAGAGGCGATAAGGTTTTTGGGGAGCGCTTTGCACGACTACTTACAAGTTATTCATCACGGACGCCCACGAGGAGGACGTCTTCCCCCAACGAGGACTTCTTCCCCGACATCGATGACCTCTTCAGCGACATGTCTCTCACCGACGACAACACCAACAACGGTTCTGCATCGACACCGGCTCCAACACCGTACGTGTTCCTCTATCATCTGTTTCAGATCATGCCCTGTTCTTTGTGCTCTCAATCTGTCTAGACATGTTGTCGTTCAATCCAATATTGTTAACAAATTGTCTAGACCTATTTCTTGTCTACTATCTACTGCGTATCATGATTAGTTTAATCTCTGTTAAATTAGTCATGTTCTTTTCACTCCTTTTGCAGATTAAATCATTTGGTAAATTGCTCATTTTTCCAACAATCCAAAAACCTTATGCTTTTCATAGGCAATTTTACCCTATTGGCTATGCCGCGTCTCTGAAGCCCCCCGTCTTTGAGGGTGTGAATTACAATAGATGGCGTGCAAGAACTGTCATATGGCTCACCACTAGGGATGCAAGCGGGGCGGGTTTGCGGGACAACATTTGCACTAAGCCTGTATTAATAACGTCATGTCAGGAGTACCTTTTTTGCCTTGATTTGGCTTTTGCGGGACTTTGGCGGGACGCCGCTTGCATCCCTACTCACCACCATGAGATGCTTTGATGCATCTAAAGGCAAGCCTCATAGAGAGCTTACTCCCCTTGAGGAGAAACCTTTTGAGGAAGCCGACAACCTCATGAGAGGTGCTATTATCAGTGTTCTTGGCGAGAACATTGTTGACTCGTACCTGTCCCTCACTACGGGCAAGGACATGTGGGATGCGCTCGAGGCCAAGTTTGGGGTCTCGGACGCAGGCAGTGAATTGCGCCATTGTTGAACAGGCTCATGAGATACAGTCCATTGCTAAAGAACTCAAGCAGTTCACGTGTGTGTTACCGGACAAATTTATTGCCGGAGGCATCATTGCCAAGCTTCCTCCCTCATGGAGGAATTTTGCTACTTCTTTGAAGCACAAGAGACAAGAGTTTCATGTCATTGATCTTATTGGGTCTCTTGATGTGTAAGAGAAGGCGAGAGCAAAAGACACATGTCCTCGAGGTACCGAGGGAGGTTCTAGTGCCAATGTGGTATAGAACAAAAACTTCCAATCTCACAAGTCCAAGAACAAGAACAAATCTGATGGCAAAGGAAAGTTTGATGGGAAGAACAAACCATCACAGTCTACCAACTTCAAGAAGAAGACCAACGTCTCTGAAAGGTGATACGTCTCAAACGTATCTATAATTTTTGATGCTCCATGCTTGTTTATGCACCATTTGCCTTGTGTTTTGTTACACTTCGTGGCGTTTTTATGCATTTTTCGGAACTAACCCATTAACGAGATGCCACAGTGCCAGTTCCCTATTTTCTAATGTTTTTGTGTTTCAAAAAAGTTACACAGGAAATATTCTCGAAATTGGATGAAACGAAGCCCGAACCTCCTATTTTTCCCCGACACGAGACGAAGTCCGAAGGAGAGCCGGAGGGGGGCTAGGGGGCTAGCACACCATAGGGTGGCGCGGGTGCCCCCTGGCCGCGCCACCACCAGATATGGGGCCCCTGGCTTCCCTCTGACATCGCCCCTCCGCCTATTCAAAGCCTCCATCACGAAAATCCTAAATCGTTCAGTGTTTCTCCTAGTAAAGTTCCGCAGCGCTGCCGCCATCGAAGACCAATTTCGGGGGACAGAAGTCTCTGTTCTGGCACCCTGCCGGGATGGGGAAGTGCCCCCGGAGCCATCTCCGTCTACTCCATCGCCATCTCCATCGACTCCACCACCGTCTCCATCGACATTGCTATCTCCCATGATGAGGAGGGAGTTGTTCTCCCCCGGGGCTGAGGGCTCTACCGGTAGCTATGTGGTTCACCTCTCTCTCCCATGATGTGATCTATATGTGATCATGAGCTTTGTATCTAGTTGAATTGGTCGATGCTATTCTTCATATATTATGCTACTCCAGTGCTTTATTATTGTAATCTGTGGAGACACCTTGTACCATGATGTGAAGGATGATAGTGTGCGCATTATGTGTGTCTCTTTGGGTAGTGTCTCTATGAATTGTTGGTGTTTATTGGAACCATATAGTGCGCTCAAGGTGATAGTGCGGGGCAATCTAGTTTGGGGAAAAGCAAACTTTGAGGAGTGCTTCGTAGCCCTACACATGATTAGTGTTCGTTATCCATCAGAGAATAGCTTAGAATAGCATAGTGAAGGATCGACAAACCTCTGCACTTGGAGGCCCAACACTGTCTACAAGAATAGACGCGTGCATAGACATCAAGCTCTTTTCTGGCGCCGTTGCCGGGGAGGTAAGGTAAAAGGTACTCACATCCTCGTGTGTGAGTGCTCGAAGGTTTTTCCTTTAGATTCTGCAATTATATCTTTTTGTTTCTTGTTTTTATTTTCACTAGTTAGGCTTAATGGAAAACAAAGAGTTTTATAGTATTTTTCCTGAGTTAGGGCGTGAAGTGTTTGAAGAGAAAATTGAAAAACCTTTGGAGCTTTATTCGCATGCTAATAGCAATGTTATTTGTATGAATTCTTTGAACACCGTTATTGCTAATGCTATAGAAAATTCTAAGCTTGGGGAAGCTGGTTTTGATACGCATGATATTTTTAGTTCCCCGGCTTTAGTGGAGAAAATTTGCTCTGATGATATTTTATCTCCCATATGTGATAATTCTAATGATGTTTGTGATCCTCATCCTTTTAAAATACCTATGAAAATTGTTGAACGTGCTATGAATAACTCCTATTTAGGGGATGGAACTGTCCATCCCGGTGATCATTTACTCTTTATACATGAATTATATGAGTTATTTAAGTGTGCAGGTATTTCAACAAGTCAGGTTAAGAGGAAGCTATTCTCTTTATCACTAAAGGGCAGAGCTGCGGAATGGTATAAGACGCTGAAGGATGGCTGATCTATTGGCTGGGAGGAAATTGTACCTCTCTTTTATTCTAAATTCTATCCTTCTAGTGAGATTCATAAAGATAGGAATTATATTTATAATTTTTATCCTCATGATGGAGAAAGCATTGCCCAAGCGTGGGGAAGATTGAAGTCACTAATGCTCAAATGTCCCATTCATGAGCTCCCTCGTAATATTGTTATTAATAATTTGTATGCAAGGCTTTCAGGACATTACAAGGATTATCTAGATGCCTATTTTGAGGGGTCTTTCACTTGCTAGGAGGTTGACGCCAAGTGGGATCTCCTTGAAACGATTCAAAGCAATATCGAAGATTGGGATAGCGACAAAGGTAAAGGATCAGGTATAAATTATGAGTATGATTGCATTAAGTCTTTCGCTAAAACTGCTAATTTTCAAGAGCTTATTGCTAAATATGGTCTTGACCCTCAAACTATTGTTGATTACTATAGAGCCTTTGCTTCTCATATTAATGTTCCCAAAGGAAATTGGGACGTGTATCATGAACCTTTTAAAGACACTTGCATGGAAAGTGAAATTGTTATTGATGATTGCAATAAACATGCTCAAACTTCTGAAAGTACTATTTCTTATAAGCATGTTAATTTTTGTGGAGCACTTAGACCTTATGAAAAGAATCACATCGAAGAAGATTATTGTATCCACCATAGGAGTGAAGAAACTAGAATGTGGGACAAGGCTCTAAATGAGCTTGGCGAAAAGGTTTGTATCCTCTATCCTTTTATTTGTGAACTTTGCTATAAAGTGGGTCATTTCAATTTCCAATGTTCAAGCTATGATAGTAGCCTTTCTAATCCAATGAGTACTGCAAGTTTGTATCGTGATGACAAGATCACTCCCAATCAGCATGATGAGCTTACTTTATTTTTGGGGTGTGAAGAGTTCTCGAGAAAAACTTCTTTGGTAGATATGAGTGCTTTTAATATAAATAGCATCCTGCATGGTTGTCATCTTTATTGTGTTGATAATTGCTATGCAAATACTTACATACAAAATGTTATAAAAGATGATGCTTTACCAAAATATGACAGGACTAATATGTGTTTTGTTCTTATTAATAAGAAGGAGGAATCCTCCAAACTTTCTTCTATCATTTCTGTCAATAAACCAGGGTATGTGGAGAAGCTTCCTTTCAAGCCTCTCCCTCCTAAAGAAGGGAAGAAGAAGAAGAAGAAGAAGAAGAGGAGTAAAAGGAGACATGAAACGGTATCTTCCCCTAAGCATGTTGCTCCTATTTTTTTGATGAGTCTGAACTCGATGATGTTCCTATGCCTGTTACCTATAGTAGTAATCATGATTGGGAAAATCACACTACTTTTTATATTGAAAATCTTTTTGGTACCAATTTTGAAAATTATGAGGTTAATAATTGTATTAGTGCTTTCCATGTTTCTTCCAATTATGATATGTTTACAAACGAACACACTTTGGAAGATAGCTATTCTAGTGCTTATGATGATTACAAAGATGAGTACGATATTTTCAATCCACCTACTATTGAGGAGGAAAAAAGGTATGATTACAATATGCCTCCTATTTTTGATGAATATGGTGATGAGAATAATTATTTTGTTGAATCTGCTCCTACTACGATTACTAAGAATGACTATGTTCATGTGGGGAGTATTAATTCTTTTATGCATGTGGCCGATACGTCTCAAACGTATCCATAATTTTTGATGCTCCATGCTTGTTTTTACACCATTTGCTTAGTGTTTCGTTACACTTCGTGGCATTTTTATGCATTTTCTGGAACTAACCTATTAACGAGATGCCACAATGCCAGTTCCCTGTTTTCTGATGTTTTTGTGTTTCAGAAAAGTTACACAAGAAATATTCTCGGAATTGGACGAAACAAAAGCCGAACATCTAGAAATTTACCGAAGCTTCCAGAGAACTGAAGAGGAGACGGAACCGAGCCAGGGGGTGGTCTCACCACCAGGGGGCGCGGCCCAGGGCCTGGCCGTGCCGCCCTATGGTGAGCCCCACCTGGTCCACTTCTGACGCTGCCCCTTCGCCTATAAAGACCCCCCGACGGGAAAAACCTAAGGACCCTATCAATTTTCCAGAAACACATCGCGATCCGCCGCCGTCGTCGACCCGAGATTGGGAGGGTCCAGAAGCTCTTCCCGGCACCCTGCCGGAGAGGGGAATCGCCACCGGAGGTCTTCTTAATCGCCATGCTTGCCTCCGGCGCGATGAGTGAGTAGTCTACCTTGGACTATGGGTCCATAGCAGTAGCTAGATGGTTGTCTTCTCCACCATGTGCTTCATGTTTAGATCTCGTGAGCTGCCTTACATGATCGAGATCACCGTTATGTAATTCTACATGTTGTGTTTGTTGGGATCCAATGAATATTGGTGTTATGATTGAGTTGATGTGCTGAATACTATCTTATGTTATCTCTATGTTGTTTATGATCTTGCATGCTCTCCGTTGTTAGTAGCTATCTTGGCCAAGTAGATACTAGTGACTCCAAGAGGGGGTATTTATGCTCGATAGTTGGGTTCATGCCTCTATTTAATCTGGGGGAGTGACATAAACCTCTAAGGTTGTAGATGTGCTGTTACCACTAGGGAGAAAACAACATTCTTATGCCCAAGGGCATATGCTTTGTTTACATTACACACTTTGCTTAATGCAGTTATCTGTTGTTCGCAACTTAATACTTGTGGGGTTCTCGGATTGATTCCCCACGAGTGGATTATTAGTCATAGATGCAGTTGGATGGCGGTCTATGTATCTTGTTGTAATGCCCAGAGTAAATCTCATAGTGATCCTCTTGACATATCACGTTATGTTTATTCTATCAATTGCCCAACTGTAATTTGTTTACCTAGCATGTGTTATTTTATCTTATGGAGAGACACCACTAGTGAACTGTGGACCCCGGTCTTATTTCCATTATATTGCTATCACCTGTTTACTTTCTTGCATATTACTATTCCTTTCCACTCGATACGCTCATTCCTTTGTTTACAGCAAACCGGTGAGATTGACAACCTCATCGTAAGTTGGGAGCAAAGTATTTGGTTGTGTTGTGTGCAGGTTCCACGTTGCCACTCGCAAAGCAAAGCCTGGACGAGGCACCTTATAAATTGTCCGGAGCTGCCGCAAAGCTAGCACGCATCACCTTCAGACGTTTGGCTTTTTCCTGGATACGATAAACCTTGGTTTCTTACTGAGGGAAAAGCTTGCTGCTATGCTCATCATACCTTCTGTTGGAAATTATGCCCTAGAGGCAATAATAAAGATGTTATTATTATAATTCTTGTTCATGATAATGTTTATATTCCATGCTAGAATTGTATTAAGCGGAAATTTTAATACTTGTGTGGTTTATGAACAACACCGTGTCCCTAGTACGCCTCTATGGACTAGCTCATTGATTAATGATGGTTAAGGTTTCCTAACCATAGACATGTGTTGTCAATTAATAATGAGATCATATCATTAGGAGAATGATATGATGGATAGACCCAAATAAAGCAGAGCAATTAGATCGTGTCATCGTGTTCATCTTTGCGAAGCTTTTTCTATGTCATGTATTGTATTCCTTAGACCATGAGATAATACAACTCCCTAGTATCGGAAGAAAGCTTTGAAGTCATCAGACGTCATCCTATGTGAGGGTGATAATAAAGGTGTCTCTCAGGTGATCGGAAAGTACTTGTTGGGTTGTATGTATCGAGATGGAATTTGTCCCTCCCAAGTCGGAGAGATATACTTCGGGCCCACTCGGTAATCGATATCAACACCGCTTGCAAGCATGTGGTTAAGGAGTTAATCACAAAATGATATCGGATTACGGAACGAGTAAAGTACTTGCTGTGAACGAGATTGAACTAGGTATGGCGATACCGACGATCAAATCTCGGGCGAGTAAAATATCGTGTGACGAAGGGAATACATATACGGGATTAATTGAATCCTGACATCGTGGTTCATTCGATATGATCATCGATGAATATGTGGGAGTCAATATGGGTTTCCAGATCCCGCTGTTGATTATTGATAGAAGATCATGTCTACATATTCTCGAACCCGTAGGGTCACACACTTAACGTGTATCGATGCTAGGATAGAATGGATAATTGGTTTATGAGTTTTAGTTCGGAGTCTCGGATGAGATCCAGGACATCACGAGAGGTTCCGGAATGGTCCGGAGAATAAGATTCATATAAAGGAAAGCAGTTTTTTTGGATTCCGGAAAGGTTTCGGAGTTTATCGGTATTGTACCGAAAGGTTCTAGAAGGTTCCGGAGTGGGACCAACGTGGGCCCACTTGACGGAGGCCTGCGTGGGCCTAAGGGGAAGTGCCCTGGCCGCCCTGGGCCAGGCGCACAAGGCCCCTAAGGCCCAGCTGGCCAGCCCAAGGGGAAACCCTAAGGGAGTCTTCAAAGAAGGAAGGGGGGGAAACTTGCCCCCCACTCTTCCTACTCCAAGTCGGCGCCCTAGGGTTTGGGGAGAGGCCAAGCTGGCCGGCCACCCCTCTATATATAGGGGGCAAGGGCGCAGCCCTCTCTACCCCCCAAACCCAAACCCTAGCCGCCAACTGCTGCCCTCCCTCTCTCTCTCTCGCGACTGCGCGTAGGCGAAGCCCTGCTGCAGAAACTCTCCACCATAAGCACCACGCCGTCGTGCTGCTGATCCAATCTATCTCTCTACCATACTTGCTGGACCAAGGAAGGAGGAGACGTCGCTGCACCGCACGTGTGCAACTCTCGGAGGCGCCGCCACTTGCGGCGTAGGATCGGATCGGATCGCGAGGAGGAGACGGCGAGTACGACTACGTCAACCACGTTCTATTGAACGTTTCCGCTGTGCGAATCTTCAAGGGTATGAAGATCTCATCTACCTCTCTCGTTGATTACATCTTCTAGACTAGATCTTGGCTTTCTTGTTCGCATCCGTAGGAAATTTTTTGATTTACTATGCTGCGAAACCCTTCAGTGGTATCAGAGCTAGATCTATGCGTAGATGTGTTTCACGAGTAGAACGCAACATGCTTGTTGCGGGCGTTGATGTTTTCTGTTGCAAACCTCTTGTTGTGTATTTCTTATGGCGCGGTATAGTGAGATCGAAGCGGTCCAGGCCAACTTTACGCGACCGCGTTCGCGAGACCGGCTCCGCACTTGACGTGTGGCTTGTTCCACACATGCGGCTAGTGGATGCCAGTTTCTCTCACTATAGTAGTCATGGGACTTACATCGGATGTTAGCAACCATAATATCACCGTTGTGGCTTTTCGTAGGTAAGAACCGTTCTTAGCTTGCTACTCCCATAAGCCACGTAAAACATGCAACAACAAAGTAGAGGCGTCTAACTTGTTTTTGCAGGGAGTGTTTTGTGATATGGTATGACCCAAGACATGATGAGTATGAATTGAGTTGTATGCAATGATCATGTTTTGTAATCTTTCACGACTTGCATGTCGATGAGTTAACAACCGGCAGGAGCCATATGGTTGTCTTTATAATTGTGTATGACCTGCGTGTCAACTTCTTATACGCCATGTAATAGCTTTACTTTATCGCTAAGTAGTTAGCAATAGTTGTAGTTGCTATTCGTGGTGGAGGCAATCATGGTGGAGTGATGGAGATCATGCCGGCGCGCACAAGATGGAGATCATGGCGCGGAGATTGGCTATACCATGTCACATAAAATTATATGCATGTGATGTTTATCCTTTTATGTATCTTATTATGCTTAGATCGCGACGGTAGCATTATAAGATGATTCCTCACTTAAAGATCAAGATAAAATTGTGTTCTCCCCTCGTATGCGCCGTTGCGAAAGTTCGTCGTTTTCAAGCACCTCGTGATGATCGGGTGCTATAAACCTACGTTCACATACAACGGGTGCAAGCCAGTTTTGCACACGCGGAAAATACTTGGGTTTGACTTGACGAGCCTAGCATGTACAGACATGGCCTCGGAACACACGAACCGAAAGGTTAAACATGAGTCATATGAATGATATGATCGACACTGAGTTGTCCACCATTGAAACCACATCTCTTCTCGTGAAGATCGGATTAGGTGTGGTGAATTTGGATCGTGTTCACTAAACAACTTGAGGGATGTTGAATTTAGTGGGAGTTCATCTAGTAATTTGATTAAGTTGAACTAGTTATCATGAACATAGTCTAAATTGTACTTGCAAATTTTGTAGATCAAATGGCTAAGTCCAACTTCAACTTCAACGTTTTTGCTGAGAAAGAAAAGCTTAAGAACAATGGGTCTAACTTCACCAACTGGTTCCGCAATCTGAGAATCATACTCGCTGGCGGACAAAAAGCCTATGTACTTGACAAAGCGCTAGGTGACACCCCTGCTGCAACTGCGAAAACTGAAGAACTTGCTGACTTCAATGCTCGTAGAGATGATTGTGATGTGATTATGAGTACCATGCTGTTTTCTATGGAACCGGAACTTCAAAATCGTTTTGAGAAGTACCGCGGGCCTTATGAGATACTTGAGGAACTGAAAACCATGTTTCAGACTCAAGCCCGTTCTGAGAGATATGAGATCTCTGAGAAGTTCTTTAACTGCAAGATGGAGGAAGGGAGTTCCGTTAGTGAGCACGCCATTAAGATGTCGGGCTACACTCAACGCCTGGAGCAACTGGACTGCAAGATTCCAGAGGAGCTCAAGATTGACAGAGTTCTGCAATCACTCCCTCCTAGCTACAAAGGTTTTGTAGTTACTCATAATCAAATTGGTTCCACTGATACGATCACTGAGCTCTTCGCTAAGCTGAAAGCTGCGGAGGTGGATATCAAGAAAGACAATCATGTGTTGATGGTCAACAAGACCACTAGCTTTAAGAAAGCTAAGGGAGCAAAGGGATCTTTCAAGAAAGGCAGAGGCAAGCACGTTGCCCCTGCTGAGAAGAAGCTCAAGTCTGGACCTAAGCCGGACACTGAGTGCTTCTATTGCAAGGTCAAGGGTCACTGGAAGCGCAACTGTCCGAAGTACTTAGCGGACAAGAAGGCTGGCACCATCAAAGGTATATTTGATATACATGTTATTGATGTCTACCTTACTAGCGCTCGTTGTAGTGCCTGGGTATATGATACTGGTTCAGTTGCTAATATTTGTAACTCGAAACAGGAGCTACGGAATAGACGGCGGCTAGCAAGGGATGAGGTGACGATGCGCGTTGGCAATGGATCAAAAGTTGATGTGATGGCCGTCGGCACGCTCTCCTTAGTTTTACCTTCGGGATTAGTTTTAAACCTTAATAAGTGTTATTATGTGCCTGCATTGAGCATGAACATTATATCTGGATCGTGTTTATTGCAAGACGGTTATTCATTTAAATCTGAGAATAATGGTTGTTCTATTTATATGAATAACATCTTTTATGGTCATGCACCTGTTGTGAATGGTTTATTTCTTCTGAATCTCGAAAGCAATGAAACACACATCCATAACATTGAGGCTAAAAGATGCAAAGTAGATAGTGATAATCCAACTTATTTGTGGCACTGCCGTTTAGGTCATATTGGTGTAAAACGCATGAAGAAACTCCATTCTGATGGACTTTTAGAGTCTCTTGATTTTGAATCATTTGACACGTGCGAACCATGCCTCATGGGCAAGATGATCAAAACCCCGTTCTCCGGAATAATGGAGCGAGCAACGGACTTATTGGAAATCATACATACCGATGTGTGCGGACCAATGAGTATTTCGACGCGCGGTGGATATCGCTATTTTCTCACTTTTACTGATGACTTAAGTAGATATGGGTATATCTATTTAATGAAACATAAATCTGAAACGTTTGAAAAGTTCAAAGAATTTCAGAACGAAGTGGAAAACCATCGTAACAGGAAAATTAAATTTCTGCGATCCGATCGTGGAGGTGAGTATTTGAGTTATGATTTTCTCACGCATCTTAAAGCAAGCGGAATCGTTTCGCAACTCACGCCACCCGGAACACCACAGCGCAATGGTGTGTCTGAACGCCGGAATCGAACTCTATTAGATATAGTGCGATCAATGATGTCTCTTACAGATTTGCCGTTATCATTTTGGGGTTATGCATTAGAAACCGCTGCATTCACTTTAAATAGGGCACCATCTAAATCCGTTGAGACGACACCATATGAACTATGGTTTGGTGCTAAACCTAAGTTGTCGTTTCTTAAAGTTTGGGGATGCGAAGCTTACGTCAAGAAGTTGATGCCGGACAAGCTCGAACCCAAAGCGGAGAAATGCGTCTTCATAGGATACCCTAAGGAAACGATTGGGTATACCTTCTACCACAGATCCGAAGGCAAAGTGTTTGTTGCTAAGAACGGATCATTTCTTGAGAAGGAGTTTCTCTCGAAAGAAGTGAGTGGGAGGAAGGTAGAGCTAGACGAGGTTATTGAACCTTCTCTCGAGTTGGAGAGTAGCGCAGCACCAGAAATTGTTCCGGCGCCGCCTGCATCAACAAGAGAGGAAGCTAATGATAAAGATCATGAAACTTCGAACGATGCTACTACTGAACTTCGCAGGTCGACAAGGTCACGTGCCACTCCTGAATGGTATGGCAACCCTGTCTTAACCGTCTTGTTGTTAGACAACAGCGAACCTGCGAACTATGAGGAAGCAATGATGAGCCCAGACTCTGAGAAATGGCTAGAAGCCATGAAATCCGAATTGGGATCCATGAGCGAAAACCAAGTGTGGACTTTGGTGGACCCTCCTAGCGACCGTAAGGCCGTTGAGTGCAAATGGATTTTCAAGAAGAAAACGGACGCGGATGGTAATGTTACTGTCTATAAAGCTCGGCTTGTCGCAAAAGGTTTTCGGCAAGTTCAAGGTGTTGACTACGATGAGACTTTCTCTCCCGTAGCGATGTTTAAGTCCATTCGGATTTTATTAGCAATTGCTGCATTTCATGATTATGAAATATGGCAGATGGATGTCAAGACTGCGTTCCTCAATGGCAACATTGATGAAGAGTTGTATATGATGCAGCCCGAAGGTTTTGTCGATCCTAAGGATGCTAATAAGGTGTGCAAACTTCAGCGTTCCATTTATGGACTGAAGCAAGCATCTCGGAGTTGGAACCTTCGTTTTGATCAAGTGATCAAGAGTTTTGGATTTGTACCAAATTGCTACGAAGCTTGTATTTACAAGAAAGTGAGTGGGAGCTCGGTGACATTTTTAGTACTATATGTTGATGACATATTGATTATTGGAAATGACATCGGTATGCTTAACGATGTGAAGAGTTATTTGAATAAATGTTTTTCAATGAAAGACCTAGGGGAAGCTGCTTATATATTAGGCATCAAAATCTATAGAGATAGAGAAAGACGCCTAATAGCTTTAAGCCAAAGTACATACCTGGACAAGGTTCTGAAGAGGTTCAGAATGGATAAAGCAAAGAAAGGTTCATTGCCCATGTTGTCAGGTAAGATATTGAGCAAGGCTCAGTGTCCAGCTACGGTAAAAGATAGAGAAACTATGAGCAAAGTGCCATATGCCTCGGCCATAGGTTCTATCATGTATGCCATGCTGTGTACTAGACCGGATGTGTCCAATGCTCTTAGTTTGACGAGCAGATACCAAAGTGATCCAGGAGTGGAACACTGGACAGCCGTAAAGAACATCCTAAAGTATTTAAATAGGACCAAAGAAATGTTCTTGGTCTATGGAGGTGATGAGGAGCTCGTCGTAAAAGGTTACGTCGACGCTAGCTTCGACACCGACCCGGATGATTCTAAATCTCAGACAGGATACGTTTATATTTTGAATGGTGGAGCTGTGAGCTGGAGAAGCTGCAAGCAAAGCGTGATCGCGGGATCTACAACAGAAGCGGAATACATGGCTGCTTCAGAAGCATCAAGTGAAGGAGTTTGGATCAGAAACTTCATCACTGAGCTTGGTGTGGTTCCAAATGCCTTGGACCCACTGGAGATATTGTGCGACAACACTGGCGCCATAGCACTGGCTAAGGAACCAAGATATCATCCAAAAACCAAGCACATCAACCGCCGTTTCCATATAATTCGAGATTATATAGCAGATGGAGATCTGAAGATTAGCAAAGTACATACAGATCTGAATGTCGCAGATCCATTGACTAAACCTCTTCCACGAGCAAAACATGATCAGCACCTTAATGCCATGGGTGTTAGATTGTTGCCAGATGTAAACTAGATTATTGACTCTAGTGCAAGTGGGAGACTGTTGGAAATTATGCCCTAGAGGCAATAATAAAGATGTTATTATTATAATTCTTGTTCATGATAATGTTTATATTCCATGCTAGAATTGTATTAAGCGGAAATTTTAATACTTGTGTGGTTTATGAACAACACCGTGTCCCTAGTACGCCTCTATGGACTAGCTCATTGATTAATGATGGTTAAGGTTTCCTAACCATAGACATGTGTTGTCAATTAATAATGAGATCATATCATTAGGAGAATGATATGATGGACAGACCCAAATAAAGCAGAGCAATTAGATCGTGTCATCGTGTTCATCTTTGCGAAGCTTTTTCTATGTCATGTATTGTATTCCTTAGACCATGAGATAATACAACTCCCTAGTATCGGAAGAAAGCTTTGAAGTCATCAGACGTCATCCTATGTGAGGGTGATAATAAAGGTGTCTCTCAGGTGATCGGAAAGTACTTGTTGGGTTGTATGTATCGAGATGGAATTTGTCCCTCCCAAGTCGGAGAGATATACTTCGGGCCCACTCGGTAATCGATATCAACACCGCTTGCAAGCATGTGGTTAAGGAGTTAATCACAAAATGATATCGGATTACGGAACGAGTAAAGTACTTGCTGTGAACGAGATTGAACTAGGTATGGCGATACCGACGATCAAATCTCGGGCGAGTAAAATATCGTGTGACGAAGGGAATACATATACGGGATTAATTGAATCCTGACATCGTGGTTCATTCGATATGATCATCGATGAATATGTGGGAGTCAATATGGGTTTCCAGATCCCGCTGTTGATTATTGATAGAAGATCATGTCTACATATTCTCGAACCCGTAGGGTCACACACTTAACGTGTATCGATGCTAGGATAGAATGGATAATTGGTTTATGAGTTTTAGTTCGGAGTCTCGGATGAGATCCAGGACATCACGAGAGGTTCCGGAATGGTCCGGAGAATAAGATTCATATAAAGGAAAGCAGTTTTTTTGGATTCCGGAAAGGTTTCGGAGTTTATCGGTATTGTACCGAAAGGTTCTAGAAGGTTCCGGAGTGGGACCAACGTGGGCCCACTTGACGGAGGCCTGCGTGGGCCTAAGGGGAAGTGCCCTGGCCGCCCTGGGCTAGGCGCACAAGGCCCCTAAGGCCCAGCTGGCCAGCCCAAGGGGAAACCCTAAGGGAGTCTTCAAAGAAGGAAGGGGGGGAAACTTGCCCCCCACTCTTCCTACTCCAAGTCGGCGCCCTAGGGTTTGGGGAGAGGCCAAGCTGGCCGGCCACCCCTCTATATATAGGGGGCAAGGGCGCAGCCCTCTCTACCCCCCAAACCCAAACCCTAGCCGCCAACTGCTGCCCTCCCTCTCTCTCTCTCGCGACTGCGCGTAGGCGAAGCCCTGCTGCAGAAACTCTCCACCATAAGCACCACGCCGTCGTGCTGCTGATCCAATCTATCTCTCTACCATACTTGCTGGACCAAGGAAGGAGGAGACGTCGCTGCACCGCACGTGTGCAACTCTCGGAGGCGCCGCCACTTGCGGCGTAGGATCGGATCGGATCGCGAGGAGGAGACGGCGAGTACGACTACGTCAACCACGTTCTATTGAACGTTTCCGCTGTGCGAATCTTCAAGGGTATGAAGATCTCATCTACCTCTCTCGTTGATTACATCTTCTAGACTAGATCTTGGCTTTCTTGTTCGCATCCGTAGGAAATTTTTTGATTTACTATGCTGCGAAACCCTTCACCTTCCTCTTGGGGTTCCCAACTGGACGGTGATTTACATCAACACACCGTGCTGCATCAAGACTCTTTTCTGACGCCGTTGCCGGGGAAAAAGAAGACTTCTGCAAGGGGAGTGTCGCACGCACATCCTTTACTTTGTTTTAAGTTTTGCTTTACTTTATTTTTACTTGCTTCGTTTTATCAAAAACACAGAAAATTAGTTTCCTTTATAGTTGTTTTTACTTGTCTGCTTTTAGTTTCGCTAGAATGGGTACTCCTGAGAACACCAAGTTGTGTGATTTTACTAGCACTAATAATAGTGATTTTATCTGCACTCCTATTGCGCCACCTGCTCCTGCTGCTGATTTTTATGAGATTAAACCTGCTTTGTTGAACCTTGTTATGAAAGAGCAATTTTCTGGTGCTAGTACTGATGATGCTGCAGCTTATCTCAACAATTTTGTTGAGCTATGTGAGATGCAGAAGTATAAGGATGTAGAAAGTGATATTATTAAGCTTAATTTGTTTCCTTTATCTTTGAGAGGAAAAGCTAAGGATTGGTTGCAGTCTTTGCCTAAAAACAGTATTGATTCATGGGCTAAGTGTAAGGATGCTTTTATTAGAAGATACTATCCTCCTGCTAAGATTATAGCTTTGTGTAGCAATATTATGAAGTTTAGGTGCTAGTATTTCTATCATGTCTAGGAAAATTTATGATATGCTTGATTTACCACCGCTTGAAAAGTGTTATTATGATGTTCCTATTGCTAATGTTGCTAAGAAGAAACCTTTGGAAATGATTAATGATGTTCTTATTATGGTTAACAATAACCTTGTTCCCGTTGATTTTCTTGTCATGGATGTTGAATGCAATGCTCCATGTCCTATTATTTTGGGAAGACCCTTTCTTTGAACTGTAAGTGCCATCATTGATATGAGGGAAGGCACCATCAAATATCAATTCCCACTCAAGAAAGGTATGGAACACTTCCCTAGAAAGAGGAAGAAATTAGTTTTTGACTCTATTCTTAGAGCAAATTATGAGCTTGATGCTTCATCACTTGATATTACTTGATTCGCACTTTCTGCGCCTAGCTCAAAGGCGTTAAAGAAAAGCACTCTTGGGAGATAACCCAATGTTTTACTTTCAGTTCTTTTTCTTTTATTTGAGTCTTGAAAGTTATTACTACTGTAATAACTTCTCCTTATCATTTTTATTTCGTTGCTGTGCAAAGAGAAGCCTCTAATTTGAGTGAGGTAAGATTTGGGGATGTTGCTGTCCTGAAACAGATTTTGGTGCTGCACCGTAAAAATTCATGAAAAATCTCTGAAAATCTTTTGGACCTGAGATTTCTTTTGCATATGCCCCAGGTTATATCCAAACTTTCATTAGTTATACACTTTTTGATTTGAGGAACAGAAAACCCTCTACAAATTCGACCTTTGTCAGCTGTTCTATTTTGATAGATTTCTGCCAATATTTGTGTTTGCCGCTTTATCGCTTTCTTTTTTAGTTCTTTTGATCACGGAACTTTTGGGGAAGTTGCTACAGTAGTATATGCTTTATATGTGGTGGTTTTGAGTTCAAACCTGAAGAAAAAAGGGTTGATTCAATATTATGCTTACACTAATGTTGCTAATAGAATTGTGTTTAGTTTTGTATGAAGGAAGATTTCAAGTGTAGGGATTGGAGAATGATGAGATGAGTTGAAGAATGGACAAAAACTCAAGCTTGGGGATGCCCATGCACCCCAAAAAATATCCAAGAGGTACAAGCGTCAAAGATTGGGGATGCCCCCGAGGCACCCCTTCTTCATCGGCAAAAATCAGGTCACCTTTCAACACACTATATTTTTATTGCTTCATGCATTATGCGTTTTTCTTGGAGTGTCAGTTGTTTTTAGTTTTCAGTTTTATTTAGTTTTGTTTGCTGCAATAAATGGTTGGACCCCAACAAATTTCCTTTGGAGAAGTTGCCTTGCTTTTCATTTGCCAAGAACACTCCGTTTTTCACTCTTATCGTTTCAACGAGTGTTCTTTTTTTTCTAGAACTGCGTTTAGCTTTCATTTTTCGCCTTGATTTGTGTTCAGATCTTGTTATATCTTTTCATGAAGGTGTATTATGACCTCTGGTCCATGCTGGTTTTCATCAAAAGAGTTGTTTCAAAAAAGTTCGAATGGTGTTGGAAAAGAGAAAAAGCTTTATGCAAAAAAGTGGTAAAAAAAGGAGCTTGTGTAGACTGCGGCCTAGGCTTTTGCATGTCATGCTTGATGTATTTTTGATAGTATGCTTAGTGGTTTTGCTGTAGAATGACTTGTCTCAAATGACTGAGATTGCTTAATGAGCCTTTGAAAAAAATCATGCGTTGTTTTAATTATTTGGAAGCATTATTTTGGTTTTCTCCTTTGATGCTTTATTTGGGTTGACTTGGCGCATGCTCACACATGTTAGACTCATACAAAGTCGCCATAAGCCTCTATGATAATTTAGTTTTTGACTTTTGATGCAATCTTATGCTTCTTTTAATGTCATCTTATGCTTCTTTTAATGTTGCTTTGTCGCTTTGCATGATTATGGCCGTTATTGCTCTCTTAGATGGTCGCTCCCAGTCTTTTGCTAACCCTCATTTTGTACTGAGTATGAGCTCTACTCGTGCATCTAACTCCTAAAAACCAAGTTATTCCAATGTGTCCACCATACATACCTATTAGCAATTTGCTATTCCAAAGTACATTTGACTTGCTTTTATCTATCCTTCAAATTAAACTCTTTTTGGTGTGATGCGAAAATTGGCCAGTAAAGCTCTCACGAACCTGATGGCACACTTTACTTTTCTCGTTCTTAAAATTTTGACATTGTGGCTCTCTTATGTTGAGTTGTTATGCTTACAAGTTGTAAGTTGGAAATTAGCCCAGCCATGCCGTCATGGGGCAAGCTTTCAACATTGCACTTCTTATTTGAGTTGATATCGTGATCTTTTGTTTATGGATACTCACGATGTGAAATAATTTGGGAATCTTGCGGGATCATGGAGTTTGTATATGTGTTAGAGAAACGCCTGGGCCGGTAATCTAAGCCATACATAATTCATGGTGGAAATTTACAGCATGCCCATAGTGAACATTCGACGACGCATCTCACAATAAAAAGCTATACCAATGGTAAATAAAAGAGATGCCGAGGTGTTCATTGTCTGTTTGTCCTGTCATTTTGAGGTGGGCTTGTTCCATGTCATCGGGCACGGAGGTACCCCGTTGGCGGTTCTCGATGATACGTGTATACTTACAATGACAAGAGCTTGCTTGGGACTCTAAGTCGAGTAGCATGAGATTTGGGTATTCGTACTTCACGGGACACGAGGTTTTCAACTTATGATTTGTCATGCACATGCATCATAAGTGTATTCGCATTAACTTTAACCATTCAAGATGCCTATGATGGGGGCAATGAGAGCTCAAAGCTAGTAAGTACCATAATTTTTGAAGGTTTATAAAACTTGCAATCACTGCTTCCCTCCGCGAAGGGTCTTTCTTTTACTTTTATGTTGAGTCACCACCTTCTATCTTTATGCACCGTCTAAGAGAGCATAGTTGTCATTCTTAGTATAATGTGCATTGTCCCAAAGTTTTCACTGATTGATTCATGATGTTGGTTTCACTTGTTCTTAAATTATTTGTATCTAGTCGCCCTCTTAAACTTGAAGGTGTCCTATGCATTTATGTTTTGCTCTCTCATGAAGGACAAGCTGAAAACCATTTGTATGTTTTTCCATATGATTTGAACACACGTTTGACTTTCATTGTTTTGTTTTCATGATCTTTTGTTTGTGTTCCTTTTCATGTTATAACATGGTTGCTAAGTTTCTTCTATCAAGATTATATCTTTCATGCCCATGTTTTAAGTTCTTTTGATCCCAGCGCACAGTGCTTACATAGATGGTCAAGATTGTGTAGGTGCATGTCACCTGAAAAATTATTTCTTTTGTTATCACTTACCTACTCGAGGACGAGCAGGAGTTAAGCTTGGGGATGCTGATATGTCTCAAACGTATCCATAATTTTTGATGCTCCATGCTTGTTTTTACACCATTTGCTTAGTGTTTTGTTACACTTCGTGGCATTTTTATGCATTTTCCAGAACTAACCTATTAACGAGATGCCACAGTGTCAGTTCCCTATTTTCTGTTGTTTTTGTGTTTCAAAAAAGTTACACATGAAATATTCTCGGAATTGGACGAAACAAAAGCCGAACATCCAGAAATTTACCGAAGCTTCCAGAGAACCGAAGAGGAGACAAAACCGAGCCAGGGGGTGGTCTCACCACCAGGGGGCGCAGCCCAGGGCCTGGCCGCGCCGCCCTATGGTGAGCCCTACCTGGTCCACTTCTGACGCTGCTCGTTCGCCTATAAAGACCCCCCGATGGGAAAAACCTAAGGACCCGATCAATTTTCTAGAAACACATCACGATCCACCGCTGTCATCGACCCGAGATCGGGAGGGTCCAGAAGCTCTTCCCGGCACCCTGCCGGAGAGGAGAATCGCCACCAGAGGTCTTCTTCATCGCCATGCTTGCCTCCGGCGCGATGAGTGAGTAGTCTACCTTGGACTATGGGTCCATAGCAGTAGCTAGATGGTTATCTTCTCCACCATGTGCTTCATGTTTAGATCTCGTGAGTTGCCTTACATGATCGAGATCACCGTTATGTAATTCTACATGTTGTTTTTGTTGGGCTCCGATGAATATTGGTGTTATGATTGAGTTGATATGCTGAATACTATCTTATGTTATCTCTATGTTGTTTATGATCTTGCATGCTCTCTGTTGTTAGTAGCTACTAGTCATCAACCCGTGCACCTGCACGGGCTAGAGCATGTATTGATCACATAGAAGATCATTAACAACCATCGTTATGAAGGTTTTTGAATATAAAATAAATTTTTTATTCATAATCTCACTTGATTTTAATGTTTTGTGAAGTTTTCCATGGTTTGTCGTATATTTATTTACATTTTGTCTCAAATTAATGGGAGAAATGAGATATTTTAAGTACACACACAATTTAGTTATTATCGAAGAGGTTTGCATGGATTTCTCTCACAAAATAGGTATACTTAATCTTTGTGTTTTTTATGTACTTATACGGTACCAACCTACATATCCTGATCATGTATGATCTCTTAGTCAATGGACTCAGAAAAGAAAGTGTTGTTCCTTTTATGGGCAATGCCATATCACAAACTTATTATGTGTATTTTTGTGCATAGTGATCAAGAAATTGATTTAAGAATAATTTGGAACAAAAATTTCCAAAGTCAATTTGAGGAGCAATTAATTACTGCTAACTAATTGACGATCCTTCTAATTCCGAGAGACAGAATCGGCAACTGCTGCTGGTTCTAAGGGCAGTACACCTAAATTCAGAATTTACCTCGACAGAACTGATCATAGAACGTTGATCTTTCGGTATAGGTGCATACAACATCTCTGCTGATATTTTGTTTGAATAACTCCCACATATTTTCTCTTGTTTTTGCATTATTATATTACTTTTCACATTTAATTTTTAACAGCATAAGGCCACTAACTATTCTATTAAAAAACATAAAATGAGATGCTGATATAATTTACTCATTATCTTGTAATGTACCCAAATCCTTGTGATATATGATATAATTCATTAGCTATTACAATGAAATGTCTTTTTTGACAGATACCCCATAGAAATGTTAGGTTTTCCATTGAATGTAATTATATTAAATGCAACATATATTTCCAACTAATGCTTGTAAGTAAACACTGTACTTACGTGGAGTACACTCTTTTCAATGTTTAGTCTGTTCTTTATTCAGAACTTCGCCATTGACTTGGGAAGAATATATTCCTTTTAAGAATACAAAACTAAGGTGGAAGTGCACAACTGAATGTAATTCTTAGTAATAACTACAGGCCCAAAAAATGAAAGAAGGTGTATGCTCTTTTCCCAAAGGTGTACGGCTGCATGCAAATGGATGCCCATTGAGATTTAAATGGCTAAACTCATTTTGTTCACCACTCATTAGTAACTAAAGAATAGATAAGGACAGCAATTGTGGAATTATATACCTGAAAAGTGGAAGTACTACATCAGCCTATGGGTCAGTTGGTCACCATTTTCTACCTATCTTCCATTGAGGATCATGTAGGTAGAGAAAAATTTAATTATTAATAAGATCATCTGTATATGCTAGTTTGACTCTTCTTTATATTATTATCAATACCTATGAACTGATATGTTAGAAAATTATTTCTGAAATAAGAAATCAAAAGTGAGCATGAATAACAATGCTTATTTTTAGGCTAATTCATTTTGTCTAGCGAAATTGCCACCGGAAAGAATGAACAACTACAAATTGATAACAACAGGGGCGAATGCACAAAGACAGCTTCCAATTCTTCCTTGCTGCAAGGAGTTCAGTATATATTTGTGAACACTATAATAATATGACAAAAACTGTACTCTTTGAACAACAGCCCGTTAGATTCTTAACCTCTCTATGTGCAAGCATATTTTTCCAGGCATTTCCCTACCTCTAGCTATTCTGATGGATAAAATGAGAACTACAAATCAACAATTTGTCGTAGAATGAGCCAATTAGAAAATGAAACATAGCTTCACGACCGCTCTTAGTATCAGACGAAAGAGACCACATAAATAATGGGAGGATAGTACAACATTACTTATAAGACTGCCGGGCATCAGCATTCCTAGTTGCCCCATTTATATCAAATCTAGAACCTGTCAGTATGAGCACAGCCGTATCAACTGTTAGTCTGATATGATGAATAAATTACACAACCAAAGAATCTTGTTGTCACGATTCATTAAACCTAATCATCTCATTGTACATAAAGAAACATTGGTATTTCAGGAATTGAGAACAAACTTTAAGGTTCAAACGCAGGGGTAAACTTATAAAAAGGCATCTGCATTACTGCATAGGACATACTCACCGCAGCAACAGCCTACACGGAGGAAACCTGATTCAGAGGTGCCAGTTACATATCTTACAGATTATACTTTTATAAAATTTGGACAGTAAAAATACCATACAAATGCACATTGGCATGGTTAATATATTAGAAGGGAGATAGGAGCATTAATCCATCCAAGATACCTAGTCCAAATCAGTAAAAAATTAAGAAATTCTTATAAAATAGACTAAGCAGTCCATTAGTTCCAGGAGGTGAGTCTAGCTTGTCCTAAATATATAAATTCAATGAAATCGGCTCAAAAAATAATGTATATTTCACCTAGAGAGAGATCTGCATGCAGATTATAGAGATGATCACGCAATACCTTGTCCCCAATTATCGTCAACTGACAACATTCCAAGAAAGAGGAAAGATTGTTACATAGGCTGCCGGCCGGCCGGCCGTGTAGTGTTTCTTGGTGTTGCACTCGAGGCTAGATCAAGAGGGTTTGTTGACCAACAGGGGAATCAAGCCATCACAGCTAGGTTCGGCTCCCTGTTAGATCTGTGCATGTCAAGTGTCTCGTCTCATGTTGAAGTTCATACTGACCTTCCCACGACGCATGAGGGTCTGAGAATAATTGGCTACGTTTGTCGTTCAGCGTCGGCGGCTTCAGCTCCGTCTTCCTCGTCGGCTCATCCTTGATTGATCTTGGTTTGATTTTGCGCGAAGAGGATATGAGGAAGACGTTCTGGGGTTCGCTACAGGAGAGGCAGCGTGAAGGAGGCCATCCACGGACAGAGGAGAGAAGCGATATGGGAGAGAGACGGCCGTGATGAGATTGCTAGGGTATGGGCTATGCGGGGCTGTGAAAGTTCGGTGGAAATTTAATCTAGACCATTAAAAAGAGATCCTAAGGTTATTTTTAGGTTATTTTATAGGATTAACGTGGAGGCTTGTACGGTGCCTCTAATTAGTAAATATAAGATCTTGGCCAAGTAGATACTAGTGACTCCAAGAGGGGGTATTTATGCTCGATAGTTGGGTTCATGCCTCTATTTAATCTGGGGGAGTGAAAATAACCTCTAAGGTTGTAGATGTGCTGTTACCACTAGGAAGAAAACAACATTCTTATGCCCAAGGGCATATGCTTTGTTTACATTACACACTTTGCTTAATGCAGTTATCTATTTTTCACAACTTAATACTTGTGGGGTTCTCGGATTGATTCCCCACGAGTGGATTATTAGTCATAGATGCAGTTGGATGGCGGTCTATGTATCTTATTGTAATGCCCAGAGTAAATCTCATAGTGATCCTCTTGACATATCATGTTATCTTTATTCTATCAATTGCCCAACTGTAATTTGTTTACCCAACATGTGTTATTTTATCTTATGGAGAGACACCACTAGTGAACTGTGGACCCCGGTCCTATTTCCATTATATTGCTATCACTTGTTTACTTTACTCATACTGTTTACTTTCTTGCATATTACTATTGCTTTCCACTCGATACACTCATTCCTTTGTTGACAGCAAACCGGTGAGATTGACAACCTCATCGTAAGTTGGGAGCAAAGTATTTGGTTGTGTTGTGAGCAGGTTCCACGTTGCCGCTCGCAGAGCAAAGCCTGGACGAGGCGCCTTATAAATTGTCTGAAGTTGCCGCGAAGCTAGCAGGCATCACCTTCAGACGTTTGGCCTTTTCCTGGATACAATAAACCTTGGTTTCTTACTGTGGGAAAAGATTGCTGCTGTGCTCATCATACCTTCCTCTTGGGGTTCCCAACTGGACGGTGATTTACATCAACACACCGTGCCGCATCAGTGGCTCTTGATAAGAATGTTTTATGTGATATTTATTTTGTTAATTCTATTCATGATGCTACTAAAAGTTATTATGAGAGAGGGAAACATGGTTTTATGCATCTCAACAATATTAAGTTTCCCCTCTCTTTGTTGGAATTCTTGAAGTTGCACTTGTTGTGCCTTCCTATGCTTGTTGCTTTGTGCTTTCATGACTTGTCTCTTTACAAGACTCTTTTTCATAGGAAGTGGTTTAGATTTAAATTTGTTACGTATTTGCTTTCTGATGCTCTCTCTTGCTTCAAGTTCTTTCCGGTACACATGTGAGCATCTTCTCAAATTACTGCGCCTAGCTGAAAGGCGTTAAAGAAAAGCACTCTTGGGAGATAACCCAATGTTTTCTTTTCAGTACTTTTTCTTTTTATTGAGTCTTGGAAGTTGTTACTACTGTAATGACCTCTCCTTATCATTTTTATTTAGTTTTTGTGCCAAGAAGAACCTCTAACAGGAGGAAGGTAAGATTTGGGGAAGTTGCTGTCCTGAAACAGATTTCTGTGCTATACCCTAAAAATTTGTGAAAATTCTCAGAACGTCTTTTTGATCTGCGATTTCTTTTGCACATGCCCCGGGTTATTGCCTAACTTTCATTAGTTTTGCACTTTTCGATTTGAGCAACAAAATATTTTCAAAAAAATTGATCTTTACCAGCTGTTATGTTTTGACAGATTTCTGCCATTATTTGCATTTGCCTCTTGATCTCTTTCTTTTTGAGTTCTTTTGATCATGGAACTTTTTGAGGAAGTTGTTACAGCAGCTTATGTGTTAATATGTGTTGTGCTTGAGTTGAAACTGAACCAAAAGAGTAGATTTACTATCGTGCTTACACTAATGTTGCTAATAGAATTGTGTGGAGTTTTGTATGAAGGAAGTTTTCAAGTGTAGGGAAAGGAGAATGATGAGATGAGATGAAGAATGGACAAAAGCTCAAGCTTGGGGATGCCCATGTCACCCCAGAAATATCCAAGAGGTACAAGCGTCAAAGCTTGGGGATGCCCCGAGGCACCCCTTCTTCATCGGCAAAAATCAGGTTATCTTTCAAGACACTATATTTTTATTGCTTTGTATTCTATGCATTTTTCTTGGAGCGTCTTTACTTTCGCTTTCAGTTTTATTTTGTTTTATTTGCTGCAATAAATGGTTAGATCACATCATGTTTGTTTTGGAGAGAGACATACTCCGTTTTCATTGCCAAGAACACTCTAGTTTTCACTCTTTTCGTTCAACGAGTGTTCTCTTTTTCTATTACTGCATTTAGCTTTCGTTTTTCGCCTTGATTTTTGTTAAGAACTTGTTATTTCTTTGTATCAAGGTGTATTTAGACCTTTGGTCTATGATGGTTTTCATCTTTAAGATTTGATTCAAAAAGGTTGATTGGTGTTGAAAAGGACAAAAAAGTTTCATGCCTATAGTGGTACAAATGGGAGCTTATTTAGACTGTGGCTTAAACTTCTGCATGTCATGCTTGATGTTATTTTGATAGTATGCTTAGTAGTTTTTGGTGTAGCATGATTTGTCTCAAATGACTGAGATTGCTTAATGTGCCTTTGAAAGAATCATGCGTTGTTTTTATTATATGGGAGCATATTATTGTGGTTTTCTCCTTTGATGCTTTATTTGGGTTGACTTGGTGCATGCTTACACCATGTTTGACTTTAACAAGTCGCCTCAAGCCTCTATGATCATTTAGTTTTTGACGTGTGATACCACTTTATGCTTTGGTTAATAATGTTTTATCGTTATGCATGATTATGGCCGTTATTGCTCTCTTAGTTGGTTGCTCCCAGTCTTTTGCTAGCCTTCATCTATACTGAGAGGGAATACTTATCGTGCATCCAACTCCCAAAAACCAAAGTTTTCCAATGTGTCCACCATATCTACCTATTAGCAATTTGCTATTCCAAGTACATTCATCTTGCTTTTATCTATCCTTCAAATTAAACTTTTTGTGTTATGTGAAAATTAGTGAGTAAAGCTCTCACGAACATGACGGCACATTTACTTTCTTGCTCTTAATAAATTTTACCATTGTGGCTCTCTTATGTTGATGTTATTCTTGCAAGTTGTAAGTTGGAAGTTAGCTCAGCCATGCCGTCATGGGGCATGCTTTCAACATTGCACTTACTCTCATTTAGTTGATATCATGATCTTTTGTTTATGGATACCTGCGATGTGAAATAAGTTGGGAACTTGTGAGCTCATGGAGTTTGTATATGTGTTAGAGAAATGCCTAGGCCGGTAATCTAAGACATGCATCATTCATGGTGGAAATTTACAGCATGCCTGATACGTCTCAAACGTATCTATAATTTTTGATGCTCCATGCTTGTATATACACCATTTGCTTTATGTTTTGTTACACTTCGTGGCATTTTTATGCATTTTCCAGAACTAACCTACTAACGAGACGCCACAGTGCCAGTTCCCTATTTTCTGCTATTTTTGTGTTTCAGAAAAGCTACACAGGAAATATTCTCGAAATTGGATGAAACAAAAGCCGAACCTCCTATTTTTCCAGACACGAGTCAAAGTCCGAAGATGAGACGGAGGGGGGCCAGGACCTGGCCACACCCTAGGGCGGCGTGGCCAGGCCCTGGCCCGCGCCACCAGGGGGTGAGCCCCCCTGGTCCACCTCCTGATGCCGCCTGATGCGTGGTGAATGACCAGCCCGTTGGGAACCCCAAGAGGAAGGTGTGATGAGTATAGCAGCTAGTTTTCCCTCAGTTAAGAAACCAAGGTTTTATCGATCAGGAGAAGAGCGGGCAATACGACTGAAGGTGATGCTTGCTAGCTTGCAACAGCTTCGGACAATTTATATATGGCACCTCGTCCAAGCTTTGCTTGCTAACTGCAACGCGGAACCTGCACACAACACAACCAAATACTTTGCTCCCAACTTGCGATGAGGTTGTCAATCTCGCCGGTTTGCTTGAAACAAAGGTTATGAGTGTATCGAGTGGAAAACAGTAGAAGTATGTGAGTAAAGTAAACAGTGCGAGTAAAGTAAACAGGTGATAGCAATATGATGGAAATAGGACCGGGGTCCACAGTTCACTAGTGGTGTCTCTCCATAAGATAAATAACACATGCTAGGTAAACAAATTACAGTTGGGCAATTGATAGAATAAAGATAAACGTGATATGTCAAGAAGATCACTATGCGATTTACTCTGGGCATTACAACAAAATACATAGACCGCCATCCAACTGCATCTATGACTAATAATCCACTTGTGGCGAATCAATCCGAGAACTCCACAAGTATTAAGTTGCGAACAACAGATAATTGCATTAAGCAAAGTGTGTAATGTAAACAAAGCATATGCCCTCGAGCATATGAATGTTGTTTTCTCCCTAGTAGCAATAGCACATCTACAACCTTAGAGGTTTCTGTCACTCCCCCAGATTAAATAGAGGCATGAACCCACTATCGAGCATAAATACCCCCTCTTGGAGTCACTAGCAACTACTCGGCCAAGATAGCTACTAACAACGGAGAGCATGCAAGATCATAAACAACATAGAGATAACATAAGATATATTTCAGTATAGCAACTCAATCATAACACCAATATTCATCGGATCCCAACAAACCAAACATGTAGAATTACATAACGGTGATCTCAATCATGTAGGGCAGCTCATGAGATCTAAACATGAAGCACATGGTGGAGAAGACAACCATCTAGCTACTGCTATGGACCCATAGTCCAAGGTAGACTACTCACTCATCGCTCCGGAGGCAAGCATGGCGATGAAGAAGACCTCCGGTGGCGATTCCCATCTCCGGCAGGGTGCCGGGAAGAGCTTCTGGACCCTCCCGATCTCGGGTCGACGATGGCGGCGGATCGCGATGTGTTTCTGGAAAATTGATCGGGTACTTAGGTTTTTTCCGTCGGGGGGTCTTTATAGGCGAAGGGGCATTGTCAGAAGTGGACCGAGGCGGTCTCACACATAGGGGGCGTGGCCAGGGCCTGGGTTGCACCGCCCTGGTGTGTGGCCACATCGTGGCCCCACTCCGTCTCCTCTTCGGATCTCTGGAAGCTTCCGGGAAAAATAAGACTTCAGGAACTTGTTTCGTCCAATTCCGAGAATATTTCCTGTGTATCACTTCTGAAACACAAAAACAGCAGAAAACAGGGAACTAGCACTGTGGTGACTTGTTAATAGGTTAGTTTCGGAAAATGCATAAAAGTGCCACGAAGTGTAACGAAACAGTAGGCAAATGGTGTAAAAACAAGCATGGAGCATCAAAAATTATAGATACGTTGAGACGTATCAAGCATCCCCAAGCTTAACTCCTGCTCGTCCTCGAGTAGGTAAGTGATAACAAAAGAATAATTTTTGAGGTGGCATGCACCTACACAATCTTGATCATATATGTAAGCATTTGTGAGCTGGGATCATAAGAACTTAAAACATGGGCATGAAGATATAATCTTGACAATAAAAACTTAGCAACCATGTTATAAACATGAAAATGAACACAAACAAAAGATCATGAAAATGAAACAATGAAAGTCAAACGTGTGTTCAAATCATAAGGAAAAACATACAAATGGTTTTCAGCTTGTCCTTCATGGAGAGCAAAACATAAATGCATAAGACACCTTCAAGTTTAAGAGGGCGACTAGATACAAATAATTTGAGAACAAGTGAAACCAACAATATGAATCAATCAATGAGAACTTTGGGACAATGCACATTATACTAAGAATGACAACTTTGCTCTCTTATGGTGCATAAAGAAAGAAGGTGGTGACTCAACAAAAAAGTAAAAGAAAGGCCCTTCGCAGAGGGAAGCAGTGATTGCAAGTTTTATAGACCTTCAAAAATTATGGTACTTACCGGCTTTGAGCTCTCATTGCCCCCATCATAAGCATCTTGAATGGTTAGAGTTAATGCGAGAACAATTATGATGCATATGCTTGACAAATCATAAGTTGAAAACCTCGTGTCCCATGAATACGAGTACCCAAACCTCATGCTACTCAACTTAGAGTCCCAAGCAAGGCTCTTGTCATTGTAAGTATATATGTATCATCGAGAACCGCCAACGGGGTACCTCCGTGCCCGATGACATGGAACAAGCCCACATCAAAATGACAGGACAAGCAGACAATGGACACCTCGACATCTCTTTTATTTGCCGTTTGTTTAGCTTTTTATCGTGAGATGCGTCGTCGAATGTCCACCATGGGTATGCTGCAAATTTCCACCATGAATTATGCATGGCTTAGATTGGCGGCCCAGGCGTTTCCCTAACATATATACAAACTCCATGATCCCCACAAGATTCCCAATTCATTTCACACCGCGGGCATCCATAAATAAAAGATCACGATATCAACTCAAATAAGTAGTGCAATGTTGAAAGCTTGCCCCATGACGGCATGGATGGGCTAGAATCCAACTTACAACTTGCAAGCATAACAACTCAACATAAGAGACCAAAATGTCAAATTTTTAAGAACATGAAATAGTAAAGTGTGCCTTCGGTTCGTGAGAGCTTTACTGACCAAATTTCGCATAACACTGGTAAGAGTTTAATTTGAAGAGAAGATAAAAGCAAGTCAAATTTACTTGGAATAGCAAATTGCTAGTAGGTATGTATGGTGGACACTTTGGAAAACTTTGGCTTTTAGGAGTTGGATGCACGAGTAGAGCTCATACTCAGTACAAGGCGAGGGCTAGCAAAAGACTGGGAGCGACCAACTAAGAGAGCAATAATGGCCATAATCATGCAAAGCGACAAAGCGACATTAAAAGAAGCATAAGATGGCATCAAAAGTCAAAAACTAAATGATCATGAAGGCTATTGGCAACTTTATATGAGTCTAACATGTGTGAGCATGCGCCAAGTCAACCCAAATAAAGCATCAAGGAGAAAACCAAAATAATGCTTCCAAACGATAAAAACAACGCATGATTTTTTCAAAGGCTCATTAAGCAATCTCAGTTATTTGAGACAAGTCATGCTACAGCAAAACCACTAAGCATACTATCAAAAAGACATGAAGCATGACATGAAAAAGCCTAAGCCGCAGTCTACACAAGCTCCTTCTTGTACCACTTTTTTGCATAAAGCTTTTTCTCTTTTCCAACACCATTTGAAATTTTTAGAGACACCTCTTTTGATGAAAACCAATAAAGATCAGAGGCAAAATATACACCTTGATGAAAAGATATGACAAGGTCTGAACGCAAATCAAGGCAAAAATGAAAACCAAAAGCAGTAGCGGAAAAAGAAGAACACTCGGTGAAATTGTAAGAATGAAAAACGGAGTGTTCTTGGCAAATGAAAACGAGTACATCTCCTCCAATGGAAATTTGTTGGGGTCCAACCATTTATTGCAGCAAACAAAACTAAACTAACTAAGAAAACTAAAACAACTGATGCTCCAAGAAAAACACATAGTGCATGAAGCAATAAAAATATAGTGTTTTGAGAGGTGACCTGATTTTTGCCGATAAAGAAGGGGTGCCTCGGGGGCATCCCCAAGCTTTGATGCTTGTACTTCTTGGATATTTCTTGGGGTGATGCATGGGCATCCCCAAGCTTGAGCTTTTGTCCATTCTTCAACTCATCTCATCATTCTCCAATCCCTACACTTGAAAACTTCCTTCATACAAAACTAAACACAAATCTATTAGCAACATTAGTGCAAGCATAACATATAATCAACCTCTTTTTGCTTCAGGTTTCAACCCAAAACCACCACATATAAAGTATATACTACTGTAGTAACTTCCCCAAAAGTTCCGTGATCAAAAGAACTCAAAAGAAAGCGATAAAGCGGCAAAAACGAATAGTGGCAGAAATCTGTCAAAAGAGAACAGCTGACAAAGGTCGAATTTTTTAGGGGTTTTCTGTTGCTCCAATCAAAAAGTGTTCAACTAACGTAAGTTTTGATATAACCTGGGGCATATGTACAAGAAATCGCAGGTCCAAAAGATATACAGAGAATTTATACGAATTTTTACGGTGCAGCACCGAAAACAGTTTTAGGACAGCAACATCCCCAAATCTTTACCTCACTCGAATTAGAGGCTTCTCTATGCACAACAATAAAATAAAAAGGATAAGGAGCGGTCATTACAGTAGTAATGACTTCCAAGACTCAAATAAAAGAAAAAGTACTGAAAATAAAATATTGGGTTATCTCCCAAGAGTGCTTTTCTTTAACGCCTTTGAGCTAGGCGCAGAAAATTTGTGAATCAAGTAACATCAAGAGATGAAGCATCAAGCTCATAATTTGCTCTAAGAATAGAGTCAAAAAGTAATTTCTTTCTTTTCCTAGGGAAGTGTTCCATACCTTTCTTGAGTGGGAATTGATATTTGATGGTTCCTTCCCTCATATCAATGATGGCACCTACAGTTCGAAGAAAGGGTCTTCCCAAAATAATAGGACATGAAGCATGGCATTCAACGTCCATAACGAGAAAATCAACGGGAACAAGGTTATTGTTAACCACAATAAGAATATCATTAATCCTTCCCAAAGGTTTCTTCTTAGCAACATCAGCAATAGGAACATCATAATAACATTTTTCAAGAGGCGGTAAATCAAGCATGTCATAAATTTTTCTAGGCATGATAGAAATACTAGCACCTAGATCACATAAAGCATGGCAATCAAAACCATTAACATGCATATCAATGATGGGTTCCCAACCATCTTATAACTTCTTGGGAACAGAAGCTTTTTGCTGCAACTTTTCATCCCTAATTTTCATGAGAGCATTGGTAATATGCTTAGTAAAAGCAATATTTAAGGAACTAGCATTGGGAATCAAAGCAAGATTTTGCAAGAACAAAATAACTTCAGATATATTCCAGCCATCAACATCAAAATCATTAAAAGAAGTAGAGCTATCATCTCCTACACTCCAAAAAATTTCAGCACTCTTTTGAGAAAAAGTTTTGGCAGTTTTAGGCTTTTTAACACAAGGAGTGGGAGTTTTCTATACACCAATCAAAGTAAGAGGATTGCTAGCATTAGGAACAACATCATTAGAGGTAGTAATAGTACAAACTTTCAAATTCCTAGCAATCTCATCCTCTCTTTCCCATCTAGCATGCAATTCTGCTAACAATCTAAGATTTTCATCAATTCCAACTTGGATAGCATTAGCAGTAGCAAAAACATTGTTCTCTTTCACATCATTAGGCAACACTTTTAATTTCAGAAGTTCAACATCATGAGCAAGGCTATCAACTTTAGAAGCAAGAATATCAATTTTGCCTAACTTTTCCTCAACAGACTTGTTAAAAGCAGTTTGTTTTACCATGAAGTCTTTGAGCATGACTTCAAGTTCAGAGGGCGCGGCCCTAGTGTTGTTGTAGGAATTACCATAAGAATTACCATAACCATTACCATTGGTAGAAGGATATGGCCTATAATTGTTACTAGCAAAATTGTTCCTATAAGCATTGTTGTTAAAATTATTATTTCTAATGAAGTTCACATCAACATGCTCTTCTTGAGCAACCAAAGAGGCTAAAGGAACATTATTAGGATCAACATGAGTCCTATCATTAACAAGCATAGCCATAATGGTATCAATCTTATCACTCAAGGAAGAGGTTTCCTCAACAGAATTTACCTTCTTACCTTGTGGAGCTCTCTCGGTGTGCCATTCGGAATAATTTACCATCATGTTGTCAAGTAGCTTTGTTGCGGCGCCCAAGGTAAGGGACATAAAAGTGCCTCCAGCAGCTGAATCAAGTAGGTTCCTCGAAGAAAAATTCAGTCCTGCATAAAAAGTTTGGACAATCATCCAAGTAGTCAGTCCATGAGTAGGGCAATTCTTTATCATAGATTTCATTCTTTCCCAAGCTTGAGCAACATATTCATTATCAAACTGACTAAACTTCATAATATTGCTACGCAAGGATATAATTTTAGCAGGAGGATAGTATCTACCAATAAAAGCATCCTTACACTTAGCCCATGAATCAATACTATTCTTAGTCAAAGACAGCAACCAATCTTTAGCTTTTCCTCTCAAAGAAAAAGGAAACAACTTGAGCTTAATAATATCACCATCAACATTCTCATACTTTTGCATCTCACATAGCTCAACAAAATTGTTGAGATGAGCTGCAGCATCTTCAGTACTAGCACCAGAAAATTGCTCTTTCATAACAAGGTTCAACAAAGCAGGCTTAATCTCATAAAAATTTGCAGCAGGAGCAGGTGGTGCAATAGGTGTGCAGATAAAATCACTATTGTTCGTGCTAGTAAAGTCACACAACTTGGTGTTTTCAGGAGTAGCCATTTCAGCAAAACTAAAAGTAGACAAGTAAAAACAACTACCAAGGATTCTAATTTTTTTTGGGTTTTTGATATAAAACTATGCAAGTAAAAATAAAGTAAAGCAAAACTTAAAACAAAGTAAAGGATGTGTGTGCGAAAAACTCCCCTTGCAGAGGTCTTCCACTCTTCCCAGGCAACGGCGCCAGAAAATTAGCTTGATGCGTGGTGAATGACCAGCCCGTTGGGAACCCCAAGAGGAAGGTGTGATGAGTATAGCAGCTAGTTTTCCCTCAGTTAAGAAACCAAGGTTTTATCGATCAGGAGAAGAGCGGGCAATACGACTGAAGGTGATGCTTGCTAGCTTGCGACAGCTTCGGACAATTTATATATGGCGCCTCGTCCAAGCTTTGCTTGCTAACTGCAACGCGGAACCTGCACACAACACAACCAAATACTTTGCTCCCAACTTGCGATGAGGTTGTCAATCTCACCGGTTTGCTTGAAACAAAGGTTATGAGCGTATCGCGTGGAAAATAGTAGAAGTATGCGAGTAAAGTAAACAGTACGAGTAGAGTAAACAGGTGATAGCAATATGATGGAAATAGGACCGGGGTCCACAGTTCACTAGTGGTGTCTCTCCATAAGATAAATAACACATGCTAGGTAAACAAATTACAGTTGGGCAATTGATAGAATAAAGATAAACATGATATGTCAAGAAGATCACTATGCGATTTACTCTGGGCATTACAACAAAATATATAGACCGCCATCCAACTGCATCTATGACTAATAATCCACTTGTGGCGAATCAATCCGAGAACTCCACAAGTATTAAGTTGCGAACAACAGATAATTGCATTAAGCAAAGTGTGTAATGTAAACAAAGCATATGGCCTCGAGCACATGAATGTTGTTTTCTCCCTAGTAGCAACATCACATCTACAACCTTAGAGGTTTCTGTCACTCCCCCAGATTAAATACAGGCATGAACCCACTATCGAGCATAAATACCCCCTCTTGGAGTCACTAGCAACTACTCGGCCAAGATAGCTACTAACAACGGAGAGCATGCAAGATCATAAACAACATAGAGATAACATAAGATATATTTCAGTATAGCAACTCAATCATAACACCAATATTCATCGGATCCCAACAAACCAAACATGTAGAATTACATAACGGTGATCTCAATCATGTAGGGCAGCTCATGAGATCTAAACATGAAGCACATGGTGGAGAAGACAACCATCTAGCTACTGCTATGGACCCATAGTCCAAGGTAGACTACTCACTCATCGCTCCGGAGGCAAGCATGGCGATGAAGAAGACCTCCGGTGGCGATTCCCCTCTCCGGCAGGGTGCCGGGAAGAGCTTCTGGACCCTCCCGATCTCGGGTCGATGACGGCGGCGGATCGCGATGTGTTTCTAGAAATTTGATCGGGTACTTAGGTTTTTTCCGTCGGGGGGTCTTTATAGGCGAAGGGGCATCGTCAGAAGTGGACCGAGGCGGTCTCACACGTAGGGGGCGTGGCCAGGGCCTGGGCCGCGCCGCCCTGGTGTGTGGCCACCTCGTGGCCCCACTCCGTCTCCTCTTCGGATCTCTAGAAGCTTCCGGGAAAAATAAGACTTCAGGAACTTGTTTCGTCCAATTCCGAGAATATTTCCTGTGTATCACTTCTGAAACACAAAAACAGCAGAAAACAGGGAACTGACACTGTGGCGACTTGTTAATAGGTTAGTTCCAGAAAATGCATAAAAGTGCCACGAAGTGTAACGAAACAGTAGGCAAATGGTGTAAAAACAAGCATGGAGCATCAAAAATTATAGATACGTTGGAGACGTATCACCGCCTTTCCGCCTATATATTCCCCTCGATGGAAAAAACCTAAAGACCCGATCAATTTTCCACAAAACCTACTGCAAGCCACCATCGTCGCCGACGCGAGGTCGGGAGGGTCTAGAAGCTCTTCTCGGCACCCTGCCAGAGGCCTTCTTCATCACCATGGTCACCCCCAGAGTGATGTGTGAGTATTCTACCTTGGACTATGAGTCCATAGCAGTAGCTAGATGGTCTCTCCTCCACCATATGCTTCATGTTTAGATCTTGTGAGCTGCCTATCATGATCAAGATCATCTTTGTGTAATTCTACATGTTGTGTTTGTTGGGATCCGATGAGTATTGGTACTATGTCAAGTTGATGTGCTGAATTATTATCTTTATGTTATCTCTATGTTGTTTATGATCTTGCAGGCTCTCTGTTGCTAGTAGATATCTTGGCCGAGTAGATGCTAGTGACCCCAAGAGGGGGTATTTATGCTCGATAGTTGGGTTCATGCCTCTAGTAATCTGGGGGAGTGATAGGAACCTCTAAGGTTGTAGATGTGTTGTTGCCACTAGGGAGAAAACAACATTCTTGTGTTCTAGGACATTTGCATTATTTACATTACGCACTTTGCTTAATGCAGTATCTGTTGTTCGCAACTTAATACTCAACGGGTGCTCGGATGACACCTCGAGAGTGGATTATTAGTCATAGATGCAATTGGATTACGGTCTATGTATTTTGTCGTAATGCCTAGAGTGAATCTCATAGTGATCCTCATGACATATGTACGCTATCTTTATTCTATCAATTGCCCAACTGTAATTTGTTTACCCTGCATGTTGTTATTTATCTTATGGAGAGACACCACTAGTGAACTGTGGATCCCGGTCCATTCCTTTTACATTGCTATTACTGTTTTACTTTTACTCGCTCCATTTACATTCTTGCAAACTATTACCTTTTACCACTCGATACGCTTAATCCTTGGTTTACAGCAAACCGGTGAGATTGACAACCTCATCGTAAGTTGGGACAAAGTACTTGGTTGTGTTGTGTGCAGGTTCCGCGTTGCTGCTGGTGAAAAGCTACACGCCGACAAGACATCTGGTGCCGTTGTATGGAGTGTCGCAAAGCTAGCGGGCATCAACCTTCGGAAGTTTGGTTCTTTCTCCTACTGGTTCGATAAACCTTGGTTTCACAACTGAGGGAAAACTTGCTGTTGTGCTCATCATAACCTTCTCTTGGGGTTTTCCAACAAGTTTTCTAGCGTCAACTACACGCTAGCAAAACATCAATCAAGCTTTTCTAGCGCTATTGCCAAGGAGAAAGAAGATTTCTGCAAGGGGAGTCTCTCACTTCCAATCTTTTACTTTGTTATTGTTTTGCTTTACTTTATTTTTGCTTGCATCATTTTATCAAAAATACAAAAAATTAGTTCCTTTATAGTTGTTATTTTTATTTGCTTGCTTTTCGTTTTGCTAGAATGGGTACTCCTGAGAACACCAAGTTGTGTGATTTTACTAGCACCAAAAACAATGATTTTATCTGCACTCCTATTGCGCCACCTGCTCCAGAGGCAATTTTTTATGAGATCAAACCTGCTTTCTTGAATCTTGTTATGAAAGAGCAATTTTTTGGTGCCAGTTCTGATGATGCTGCAGCTCATCTCAACAATTTTGTTGAGCTATGTGAGATGCAGAAGTATAAGGATGTATATGGTAATATTATTAAGCTTAAGTTGTTTCCTTTCTCTTTAAGAGGAAGATCTAAGGATTGGTTGCTATCTTTGCCTAGAAATAGTATTGATTCTTGGGATAAGTGTAAGGATGCTTTTATTGGAAAATATTATCCTCCTGCTAAGATTATAGCTTTGCGAAGTGATATTATGAAGTTTAGACAGTTTGATAATGAACATGTTGCTCAAGCTTGGGAAAGAATGAAATCTATGATAAAGAATTGTCCCACTCATGGACTGACTACTTGGATGATTATCCAAACCTTTTATGCAGGACTAAATTTTTCTTTAAGAAATCTATTGGATTTAGCTGTTGGAGGCACTTTTATGTCCATTACCTTGGGTGCCGCAACAAAGCTTCTTGATAATATGATGGTAAATTTTTCTGAGTGGCACACCGAGAGAGCTCCACAAGGTAAGAAGGTAAATTCTGTTGAGGAAACCTCTTCCTTAAGTGATAAGATTGATGTTATTATGCTTATGCTTGCTAATGATAGAGCTCATGTTGATCCTAATAATGTTCCTTTGGCCTCTTTGGTTGCTCAAGAAGAGCATGTTGATGTGAACTTCATTAGAAATAATAATTTCAACAACAATGCTTATAGGAACAATTTTGCTAGCAACAATTATAGGCCGTATCCTTCTAATGGTGATAATAGCTATCTTGGTAGACCTAAAATGCCTAGTCAAGAAAGGATTTTAGAAGTTGAAAGGGCTACTAAGAATTTTATGGAGATGCAATATGAGCAGAACAAGTTGTTCACCAAGACCATGGAGGAACAATCAGCCTTGTTGAAGACTATTAGTCATCAACTTGATAAGTTGAATAAGGACATTCCTGCATTGCAAGATAAGGTTTCTAAAGCTAAAACCAATATTTCATCTGTGTCTGATGCACAATCTTCTTTGATTAATAGAATGTCTGCTAAACCTGATCCTTTTGCTGCTACTAATGCCATTCAAGTTAGAATTGATGAAACTGTTAGGATGTTAGCAGCATTGCATGCCAGGTGGGAAAGAGAAGATGAGATGGCTAGAAAGATGAAGGTATGTACTATTACCACCTCTAGTGATGTTGTTTCAAATGCTAGCAATCCTCTTACTTTGATTGGTGTAGAGAAAACTCCTACTCCTTGTGCGAAAAATCCCAAAACTGCAAAAACTTTTTCTACAAAAAGTGATGAAATTTTTCGGAGTATGGGAGATGATAGCTCTACTACTTTTAATGATTTTTATGTTGATGGCTGCAACATATCTGAAGTTATTTTGTTCTTGCAAAAGCTTGCTTTGAGTCCTAATGCTAGTTCTATGAATGTTGCTTTTATAAAGCATATTACAAATGCTCTCATGAAATTAGGGAAGAAAAGTTGAAACAAAAGGTTTCTATTCCCAAGAAGTTAGAAGATGGTTGGGATCCCATCATTGATATGAATGTTAATGGTTTTGATTGCCATGCTTTATGTGATCTAGGTGCAAGTATTTCTATTATGCCTAGAAAGATTTATGATATGCTTGGTTTACCACCACTTGAAAAGTGTTATTTTTATGTTCCTCTTGCTGATGTTGCTAAGAAGAAACCTTTGTGAAGGATTAATGATGTTCTTATTATGGTTAACAATAACCTTGTTCCCGTTGATTTTCTTGTTATGGATGTTGAATGCAATGCTTCATGTCCTATTATTTTGGGAAGACCTTTTCTTCGAACTGTAGGTGCCATCATTGATATGAAGGAAGGCACCATTAAATATCAATTTCCACTCAAGAAAGGTATGGAACACTTACCTAGAAGGAGGAATAAATTACTTTTTGACTCTATTCTTAGAGCAAATTATGAACTTGATGCTTCATCGCTTGATATTACTTGATTTCCATTTTCTGCGCCTAGCTCAAAGGCGTTAAAGAAAAGCACTCTTGGGAGATAACCCAATATTTTATTTTTAGTACTTTTTCTTTTATTTGAGTCTTGGAAGTTATTACTACTGTAATGACCTCTCCTTATCATTTTTATTTCGTTTTTGTGCCAAGAAGAACCTCTAATTTGAGGGAGGTAAGATTTGTGGAAGTTGCTGTCCTAAAACAGATTTCTACGCTGCACCGTTAAAATTCGTGAAACTTCTCAGAATATCTTTTTCATCTGCGATTTCTTGTGCATATGCCCCAGGTTATTTTCAAACTTTTATTAATTTTGTACTTTTCGATTTGAGCAACAGAAGGTCCTCGAAAAAATCGATCTTTGTCAGCTGTTCTGTTTTAACAGATTCTGCCACTATTTGTGTTTGCCTCTCGATCGCTTTCTTTTTGAGTTCTTTTGATCACGGAACTTTTGAGGAAGTTGCTACAGTAGCTTATGCTTTAATGGATGGTATATTTTAGTTTGAAACTGAACCAAAAGAGTAGATTTACTATCATGCTTATACTAATATTGCTAATAGAATTGTGTGAAGTTTTGTATGAAGGAAATTTTCAAGTGTAGGGAATGGAGAGTGATGAGATGAGATGAAGTATGGACAAAAGCTCAAGTTTGGGGATGCCCATGTCACCCCAAGAAATATCCAAGAGGTACAAGCGTCAAAGCTTGGGGATGCCCCCGAGGCACCCCTTCTTCATCGGCAAAAATCAGGTCACCTTTTAACACACTATATTTTTATTGCTTCATATTCTATGCGTTTTTCTTGGAGCGTATTTACTTTTGCTTTTGGTTTTATTTTCTTTTGTTTGCTGAAATAAATGGTTGGACCCCAACAAATTTATTTTAGAGAAGACATACTTCGTTTTTCATTGCCAAGAACACTCTATTTTTCACTCTTATCGTTCAACGAGTGTTCTCTTTTTCTAGTACTGCGTTTAGCTTTCGTTTTTCGCCTTGATTTTTGTTCAGATCTTGTTATATCTTTGCATCAAGGTGTATTTATACCACTGGTCTATGTTGGTTTTCATCAAAAGAGTTGTCTCAAAAAGGTTTGAATGGTGTTGGAAAAGAGAAAAAGTTTTCATGCCAATAGTGGTACAAATGGGAGCTTGTTTAGACTGCGGCTTAGACTTTTGCATGTCATTATTGATGTCATTTTGATAGTATGCTTAGTAGTTTTTGCTGTAGCATGACTTGCCCCAAATGACTGAGATTGCTTAATGAGCCTTTGAAAAAATCATGCGTTGTTTTTATTATATGGGAGCATATTATTGTGGTTTTCTCCTTTGATGCTTTATTTGGGTTCACTTGGCGCATGCTTACAACATGTTTGACTCTAACAAAGTCTCCATAAGCCTCTATGATCATTTGGTTTTTGACTTGTGATACCACTTTATGCTTCGGTTAATGATGTTTTGTCGCTATGCATGATTATGGCCGTTATTGCTCTCTTAGTTGGTCGCTCCCAGACTTTTGCTAGCCTTCATTTTGTACTGAGTATGAGCTCTACTCGTGCATCTAGCCCCCAAAAACCAAGTTATTCCAATGTGTCCACCATACATACCTATTAGCAATTTGCTATTCCAAGTACATTCGACTTGCTTTTATCTACCCTTCAAATTAAACTTTTTGGTGTTATGTGAAAATTAGTCGGTAAAGCTCTCACGAACCTGACAACACACTTTACTTTTCTTGTTTTTAATAATTTTGACATTGTGGCTCTATTATGTTGATGTTATGCTTGCAAGTTGTAAGTTGGAAATTAGCCCAGCCATGTCGTCATGGGGCAAGCTTTCAACATTGCACTTCTTTCATTTAGTTGATATCGTGATCTTTTGTTTATGGATACTCGCGATGTGAAATAAGTTGGGATCTTGTGAGCTCATGGAGTTTGTATATGTGTTAGAGAAACGTCTAGGCCACTAATCAAAGCCATGCATCATTCATGGTGGAAATTTATAGCATGCCCATAGTGGACATTCGACAACGTATCTCACAATACCCATGGTAAATAAAAGAGATGCCGAGGTGTTCATTATCTGTTTGTCTTGTCATTTTGATGTGGGCTTGTTCTATGTCATCGGGCAAGAGGTACCCTGTTGGCGGTTCTCAATGATACATGTATGCTTACAATGACAAGAACTTGCTTGAGACGTAATTCGAGTAGCATGAGGTTTGGGTATTCGTACTTCACGGGACACGAGGTTTTCAACTTATGATTTGTTAAGCATATGCTTCGTAATTGTACTCGCATTAACCTTAGCCTATCAAGACGCCTATGATGGGGGCAATGAGAGCTCAAAGCTAGTAAGTATCATAATTTTTGGAGGTTTATAAAACTTGCAATCACTGCTTCCCTCTGCGAATGGCCTTTCTTTTACTTTATGTTAAGTCTCCACCTTCTACCTTTATGCACCGTCTAAGAGAGCATAGTTGCCATTCTGAGTTTAATGTGCATAGTCCCAAAATTTATCATTGATTGATTCATGATTATGGTTTTGCTTGTTCTTAAATTATTTGTATCTAGTCGCCCTCTTAAACTTGAAGGTGTCCTATGCATTTATGTTTTTCTATTCCACGAAGGACAAGCTGAAAACCACTTTGCTATGTTTTTCTATATGATTTGAACACACACTTGAACTTCATGGTTTCATTATTCATGATCTTTCATTTGTGTTACTTTTCATGTTATAACTTGGTTGCTAAGTTTTATTGTCAAGATTATGTCTCTTATGCCATATTTTAAGTACTTTGATCCCAGCACTCAATGCTTTACATCGTTGATCAAGATTGTGATGGTGCATGTCACCTCAAAAATTATTGTTTTGTTATCACTTGCCTACTCGAGGACGAGCAGGAGTTAAGCTTGGGGATGCTTGATACATCTCAAACGTATCTATAATTTTTGATGCTCCATGCTTGTTTATACACCATTTGCTTTGTGTTTTGTTACACTTCATGGCGTTTTTATGCATTTTCCGGAACTAACCTACTAATGACACGCCACAGTGCCAGTTCCCTGTTTTCTGCTGTTTTTGTGTTTCAGAAAAGCTACAAAGGAAATATTCTCAGAATTGGACGAAACAAAAGCCGAACCTCCTATTTTTCCAGACACGAGTCAAAGTCCGAAGATGAGATGGGGGGGGGGCAGGACCTGGCCACACCCTAGGGCGGCGCGGCCAGGCCCTGGGCCGCGCCACCAGGGGGTGAGCCCCCCTGGTCCACCTCCTGACGCCACCTTTTCGCCTATATATTCCCCTCGATAGGAAAGACATAAAGACCCGATCAATTTTCCACGAAACCTACTGCAAGCCGTCGCCGTCGTCGACGCGAGATCGGGAGGGTCCAGAAGCTCTTCCCGGCACCCTGTCGGAGAGGGGAATCCCTGCTGGAGGCCTTCTTCATCACCATGGTCGCCTCCGGAGTGATGTATGAGTAGTCTACCTTGGACTACGGGTCCATAGCAGTAGCTAGATGGTGGTCTCCTCCACCATGTGCTTCATGTTTAGATCTTGTGAGCTGCCTATCATGATCAAGATCAACTTTGTGTAATTCTACATGTTGTGTTTGTTGGGATCCAATGAGTATTGGTACTATGTCAAGTTGATGTGTTGAATTATTATCTTTATGTTATCTCTATGTTGTTTATGATCTTGCATGCTCTCCGTTGCTAGTAGATATCTTGGCCGAGCAGATGCTAGTGACTCCAAGAGGGGGTATTTATGCTCGATAGTTGGGTTCATGCCTCTAGTAATCTGGGGGAGTGATAGGAACCTCTAAGGTTGTAGATGTGTTGTTGCCACTAGGGAGAAAACAACATTCTTGTGTTCAAGGATATTTGCATTGTTTACATTACGCACTTTACTTAATGCAGTTATATGTTGTTCACAACTTAATACTCAACGGGTGCTCGGATGACACCTCGAGAGTGGATTATTAGTCATAGATGCAGTTGGATTACAGTCTATGTATTTTGTCGTAATGCCCAGAGTGAATCTCATAGTGATCCTCATGACATATGTACGCTATCTTTATTCTATCAATTGCTCAACTATAATTTGTTTACCCAGCATGTTGTTATTTATCTTATGGAGAGACACCACTAGTGAACTGTGGATCCCGGTCCATTCCTTTTACATTGCTATTACTGTTTTACTTTTACTCGCTCTATTTACATTCTTGCAAACTATTACCTTTTACCACTCGATACGCTTAATCCTTTGTTTACAACAAACCGGTGATATTGACAACCTCATCGTAAGTTGGGACAAAGTACTTGGTTGTGTTGTGTACAGGTTCCACGTTGCTGCTGGTGAAAAGCTACACGCCGACAAGACATCTGGCGCCGTTGTCCGGAGTGTCGCAAAGCTAGCGGGCATCAACCTTCAGAAGTTTGGTTCTTTCTCTTAATGGTTCGATAAACCTTGGTTTACAACTGAGGAAAAACTTGCTGCTGTGCTCATCATAACCTTCTCTTGGGGTTTTCCAACAAGTTTTCTAGCGTCAACTACACGCTAGTGAAATAGCAATCAATTCCCATAGTGGATATTCGATGACGCATCTCAAAATAAAAGCTATACCAATGGTAAATAAAAGAGATGTCAAGGTGTTCATTGTCATTTGTCTTGTCATTTTGATGTGGGCTTGTTTCCATGTCATCGGGCAAGAGGTACCCCGTTGGCGTTCTCAATGATACATGTATGCTTACAATGACAAGAACTTGCTTGGGACCTAAGTCGAGTAGCATGAGGTTTGGGTATTCGTACTTCACGGGACATGAGACTTTCAACTTATGATTTGTTAAGCATATGCTTCATAATTGTACTCGCATTGACCTTAACCACTCAAGATGCCTATGATGGGGCAATGAGAGCTCAAAGCTTGTAAGTATCCTAATTTTTGGAGGTTTATAAAACTTGCAATCACTGCTTCCCTCTGCGAAGGGCCTTTCTTTTACTTTTATGTTGAGTCTCCACCTTCTACCTTTATGCACCTTCTAAGAGAGCATAGTTGTCATTCTGAGTATAATGTGCATAGTCCCAAAATTTATTATTGTTGATTCATGATTATGGTTTTGCTTGTTCTTAAATTATTTGTATCTAGTCACCCTCTTGAACTTGAAGGTGTCCTATGCATTTATTTTTTGCTACTCCATGAAGGACAAGCTGAAAACCACTTTGCTATGTTTTTCTATATGCTCAAAACACACAGTTGACTTTCAATGCATTATTACTCATGATCTTTTGTTTGTGTACTTTTCATGTTATAACATGGTTGCTAAGTTTTATTGTTAAGATTATGTCTTTTATGCCCATGTTTAGAGTACTTTGATCTCAGCACTCAATGCTTTACATCGTTTGATCAAGATTGTGTTGGTGCATGTCACCTTAAAAATTATTGTTTTGTTATCACTTACCTACTCGAGGATGAGGAGGAGTTAAGCTTGGGGATGCTTGATACGTCTCAAACATATCTATAATTTTTTATGCCCCATGCTTGTTTATGCACCATTTGCCTTGTGTTTTGTTACACTTCGTGGCGTTTTTATGCATTTTGCGGAACTAACCCATTAACAAGATGCCATAGTGCCAGTTCCCTGTTTTCTGCCATTTTTGTGTTTTAGAAAAGTTACACAGGAAATATTCTCGGAATTGGACAAAATGAAGCCCGAACCTCCTATTTTCCCCCGACACGAGACGAAGTTCGAAGGAGAGCCAGAGGGGGGCCAGGGGGCTGGCACACCATAGGGTGGCACGGGTGCCCCCTGGCCACGCCACCACCAGGTGTGGGGCCCCTGGCTGCCCTCTGACATCGCCCCTCCGCCTATTTAAAGCCTCCGTCACGAAAACCCTAAATCATTCGGCATTTCTCCCAGTAAAGTTCCGCAGCGCTGCCACCATCGAAGACCAATTTTGGGGGACAGAAGTCTCTGTTCCGGTACCCTGCCGGGATGGGGAAGTGCCCCGGAGCCATCTCCATCGACTCCATCGACTCCACCACCATCTCCATCGACTCTACCGCCATCTCCATCGACGTTGCTGCTCCCATGATAAGGAGGGAGTAGTTCTCCCCCGGGGCTGAGGGCTCTACCGGTAGCTATGTGGTTCACCTCTCTCTCCCATGATGTGATCTATATGTGATCATGAGCTTTGTATCTGGTTGAATTGGTAGATGCTATTCTTCATATATTATGCTACTCCAGTGCTTTATTATTGTAATCTCCGGAGACACCTTGTACCATGATGTGAAGGATGACAGTGTGCGCATTATGTGTGTCTCTTTAGGTAGTGTCTCTATGAATTGTTGGTGTTTGTTGGAACCATCTAGTGCACTCAAGGTGATAGTGCGGGGCAATCTAGTTTGGGGAAAAGCAAACTTTGAGGAGTGCTTCATAGCCCTACACATGATTAGTGTTAGTTATCCATCGAAGAATAGTTTAGAATAGCATAGTGAAGATAGATATTTATGTGTTCAATTATGTTATGTTTGTTGAGAGTGTCCACTAGTGAAAGTATGATCCCTAGGCCTTGTTTCTAAGCATTGAAACACCGTTTACATTCAGCTTTGTTACATGTTTGCTCACAGCGATATTTATTTCAGATTGCATTTACTACTTATAATCATCCATATTACTTGTATTTCACTATCTCTTCGCCGAACAAGTGTATTGGGTGTGTTGGGGACACAAGAGACTTCTTGTATCGTGATTGCAGGGTTGCTTGAGAGGGATAGCTTTGACCTCTTCCTCCCTGAGTTTGATAAACCTTGGGTGATCCACTTAAGGGAAACTTGCTGCTATTCTACAAACCTCTGCACTTGGAGGCCCAACACTGTCTACAAGAACAGACACGTGCGTAGACATCAAAAGGTTCATGCCATGTCTGTGGCGAACCTGGACACTGGGCACCTAGTTGCCCAAACCGCTTTGACAAGCGTCATGGGAAGAGCGGCAAGACCGCAAATGTTGTCATTGGTGATGCTGAGATGAAGGACTCTGGGTATGGTATACTTCCTACTATCCTTTCAGTTTGTCATTCTCCTAATTGGTGGATTGACACCGGCGCTAATGTACACGTTTGTTCTGATATTTCCATGTTTTCCTCTTATCAGGTCACAGGGACTTCCTCCGTGTTGATGGGAAACGGCTCTCATGCTACTGCTCGTGGTGTACGGTCGATCTGAAGTTCACTTCGAGAAAGACCGTTGATGGTGCAGTGTTGATGTAGATGACCGACTAGTTGGGAACCCCAAGAGAAGGTATGATGAGCACAGCAGCAAGTCTTCCCTCAGTTGTGAAACCAAGGTTTATCGAACCAGTAGGAGAAAGAACCAAACTTAAGAAGGTGATGCTTGCTAGCTTCATGACACTCCGGACAAGGGCACCAGATAAACTGCTTGTCGGCGTGTCTTCCCCCAGCAGCGATGTGAAACCTGCACACAACACAAATAAGTACTTTGCTCCCAACTTACGATGAGGTTGTCAATCTCACCGGTTTGCTAAAAACAAAGGATTGAGCGTATCGAGTGGTAAAAGGGTAATAGTATGCAAGTAAAGTAAACAGTGCGAATAAAAGTAAAACGGTGTAACAATATAAAGGAAATTGGACCGGGTTCCACAGTTCACTAGTGGCGTCTCTCCATAAGATAAATAATAACATACTGGGTAAACAAATTACAGTTGGGCAATTGATAGAGTAAAGATAACGTACATACATCACGAGGATCACTATGAGGCTTACTTGGGCATTACGACAAAATACATAGACCGCCATCCAACTGCATCTATGACTAAAAATCCACTCACGGGGAATCATCCGAGGACCCCTTGAGTATTAAGTTGCGAACAACATATAATTGCATTAAGCAAAGTGCATAATATAAACAGAGCAAATGTCCTTGGACACAAGAATGTTGTTTTCTCCCTAGTGGCAACAGCACATCTACAACCTTAGAGGTTTCTATCTGTAATAACCCAGCGTTTAGGAATATCGAAGGGTAGATTTAGGACCTGTGTGCACTCATGCATCTGAAAATCTGGATAATTTTTTCGCAAATTCAAAACCCTGAGTGAGCAAGCTTCTATCTGTTAACAATTAGGGTTAGTTGTTAACTGGATTGCTATGGGCTTAGTGATGATCTCTTGATGATTAATTGCTTAAGAGTTTTGGATAATATTAAAAGTAATTGTTGAAATAATAATTTAATTCATAATCTTAAATATTAAAACTCAACTTAATTAAGTTGGAAACCAAAACTTGAATTAGAATATAGAGTAAACAGATATATTACTTTATTAATAGCATACAATCATACAATGTCATTACAAATATTGGATGAAGAAAATATTTACATCACCAAAAATAAAAAAAAGAATCTAAACATCTAAACTATCTACTTCATCTTCTTGATCTTCATCTTGACTCTATAACCTGCAAAAAGAATCACAAAACAAAAGGAAACAGAGAAGGGGTTAGAGTTAGTTACTCTCAGACTTGGGCAATTATATTGCCAATTGCATCATTGAGTGCAAATGATCAAGTATAGTATCTATTCTTAAAAATCTAAGTACAAAACATATGTGCACCCAACACTTTAGCAACCACAGCGTCACAGGAGGGAGGTGAGGATCAGATCAAGCCTGTGTGACAAGCAGCTTAGCTGCTTACAAGCAGCTCAGTCACACTGACTGAGTGTGGTGTTGTCAACACCATAGCAAACCAGTTTTGCCAGAAGCTGGAGGAGATGAGCACGACTGGGAAAGAGGACACAGTCATTCGGCCATAACCAAAGCAACCAGGAGAACACCAAGTTCTCACAGCACCAAACACCATCCAACAAACCAAATCAAGGGATTGAATCCCTGGAAGCTGAAGTAGGTGGCAAGGTGGAGTAGTCCCTGACCAGGAGGTGCAGAGCAAGCAGGCAAGAGCTCATCCAGGAGGAGAAGGGTAGGCAGGAGCCGAACCAGGAGGAGAAGGGCAAGCCAGGAGCAAACCACAACTCACCAGTAAGTAGTAGCAGTTCAATATCAAGATTTTATCTACAAATATCCAGCCAACAGGTTGATACTCTTGCACATCACATCTCACTGTCAATGCATGAAATCATGCATGGTTGGGTTTAGTTGGGTATCCCTCAGACTTGCAAAGAAGTGCTTTGCCAAGTTCATCACAGGGAATTGTTGTTAAAGCCAAAAAGATACAACCCAGGGTAACAACCTTAGCTTGTACTTCATTGGCAAGCTTAGTCTAGCAAAAGAATGGGCATGCACATAGCCAAGTTGTGCTGGGCACATATCCAACATGATATGCACCTCAGACACACAACATGGCTAATATAAGTATCAAATCACAAACCCTGGGTACTTATGCAAGAAAATCATCTCACATATGTGCGAGTGGCCTCACACCAGCATCACTGGCCAGAAACAAAGGTAAGTTTCACCAATAGTTAGCCTTTACAGGATTAGTTGCTGGGCACATGACCAAATGGTCATGCACCTCAACACAACACTCACAGCCAAAATAGCAGAGATCCATTCTGTAAAATCACAGTCATATCATCTTCCTAAATTCCTACTAGGAATCAATAACAACAGCAGCAGGAGCTGAATGATGTAATTCAGTTTGCACAACTGAATCATGTCTAATAGAGCATTACCTGCACAGCTCAGTTTAGTCCATAACCAATTCAGTACACTAACAGTACCAAGTATTTCTGACCAAATCCATCTTCCTAGTGAGATAGCTAGGAATCATATCTTATCAAAGCAAAATATAACTGAACATTGCAAGTCAGCAAGGTTCAGTTTAACACTTCTATCAGAAAAGTTCGCTGACAGAGAAATGGACACAGCAAGACCATCACTGATCAAGTACAGTAGTAGGTAATTGAATCCAAACAACAAGCTAGCAACAACTAACAGCTGCACAGAATCAAATCTGTGAGCTTGGCGCAACTAGTCAGGGCCTAGAAAGCCAGTGACCAGGGCCGGAGAAGATAAGGTTGGAGAGGAAGAGGTAGCACTCACCAGACGCCCAGGCGCATGCCTGGACGGCATGGTGGGGCAGTGCCCGTGCGGCCAGCCAGGGGCTACCTGGGGAAGTCTTCATCATGCAGCACCGGGAGCACCGCACCTCGGCGCTTCCACCGGCTCTACATGGCCACCAAGATCACCATAGCACCACCTCCAGCTCATGCTCAAGAGGTCATCGTTGACGGCGAGTTCAGAGGCGACCAGAGCCGGCGGATATCCGAGCCAAAGATGGCAAGGATCTCCTCGGAGAGGAGGCGGCCGACAAATCCAGTTGGTGGAGGGGGTAGAGGATGCTGAGGCGCAGCGTTTGCCCCAGGTGGCAGTGGCGGAGTTCGTCAGAGGCGGTCAGGATCGCTGGGCGATGGCGGCGGCGATTAGGGTTCTCCAGAGCAGCTCGGGGAGGAGAGAAGTGAGAGAAAGGGGCTGGACTGGGTCGGTTTGACCGACCCAGATCCGAGCCGGTTGGGTTCAACCAGCTAGGTGGGCTGGATTGGGCCAATGGGCCAAGGCCCATTCCAAATTTTATTTTCCAATTCAAATCTTTTCAAATTAAATTCAAATTTGAAATTTAATCAACTGTTAGAATTACCTCTTAAAATAAATAAATTTCTGTAATTAATTGTATATTTGATTAACATTATATATTACCTCACTTTTCAAAATAAATTCAAAATGTGACATCTTTTAATTTGCATTTTTCCAAAAAACTTAATTTTATTAAACAAAATAAAAATTAAGTCTTTTCTTTATTAAATCAATCTTTTTCCTTTCAAATAACTTCAACCAGGATTTCATAATTTCAAATTGCTTTCAAACTCTAATTGAGTGGTTAAATTACCATGTCTAGGGTAAAACACACCAATATTACAAAGTGTTGTATTAAAACACTTTAATAATATCAAGTCTTGGGTAAAACACACAAATAAGTAAACAAAGTAAATGAATCACCATGCATTGCATAACATTGCAAATAGCATCCATTTGCTTCTTTAAACATTGTCCTTACCGGACAATGATGGTATTTTGTAGAACAAGGAGATCCAGAGCATTGCCAAGTATCCAGCTCCACTACCTTTCAGTCACAAGGCAAGTTTATCTTGCTCATATCACTTGATTGCACTGGTTTGGAAACTATTTGCAAAGTGTTAAATTTTAACTCTAACATTTCAAAAAGGATTGAAAACCTAGTTTCATAAATAATATGACTACTGGTTATCGACCAGTGGTGATAACCTAGGAAGGCTGGCAGGTGGAACCACGGTAAGATTGTTGTGGTGGAGGTTCCACTTGCATGGGAAAGTAAACCCTAGGAATAATTACCAATGCCACAGTTATTCTTGCGCCGTAAAACCTGTGTCGTCCAGGAGTCTTGGAATGGGACGGGAAAGTCATATGTATCTTCTCTCGTTCACATGTCAACGGACACTTCAGCTACCGTTTGTCGTATGTCTTGCGGGAATACGTGCACATGGGTGGGACCCCTTAGTGCCCACGACCACTGGTGTCTATGATGGTCCGCAAGGGGCGCCTAGGTACTTCATCATTGGGGGTGAATATCAGGGGCTAAACCTGCTTGCGTGAATTGGGTGGGCATGTGTTGTGCGGAGAAGGCAGTGAATGGCTTGGATCAATGGCTGGGCCCCACACCAAGGAAGTGTGGACAGGAATGTACGCCCGGTTGTGCAGCAAAGCTTTGATCTCTTTTGGAAGGACACACCTCTACAGAGTGTAAAAAGATGTGACATGTTACCCCTTGTTCCGAGAAGAAGCTGTGAACGCTGCAGGAAAGGTGCTCTCAAGGCACTAATACCCTGTGTTGGCTGTTGGGCATAGTTTTCATAAGTAAAAGCAATCTTTCAAGAAATCTTTGATAAAACCTTGCATTGGCCTACGACTCTTTGTAACGCCCCAACCTTTGGATCAAGGTGGAACATCTGTGTTGAGTGCTATTCCCTGGATCAATGATAGCACCACAGAACAAAACGAAATATTCATTGCATAGTATCAAGATTTCAACGCGGATCCAGATACAAAGTATTTAATTCTTACAACTTCACACAGCGGAAATAACAAGGTGGCAAGGAGCCTCCATCTTCATCACGTGCCACAGGCAGCCATGTTGGAATGTAAGCTCGAGATCCTAATCCTGGTTCCTTACTCGAAGTAAAACCTACACGTTGAATATGCAGCCCCAAAAGGGGTCAGTACAATGATGTACTGGCAAATGACACATATTTGGTGGATGTTGTGAGGAGCCTATCTACATGAGTAATTGGCTAGTGGATCTCATAGGCTGATTTGCATAAAGCCAGCTTTATCCTATAGTTCTTTCTCAAAGTTTATCTTTCCAAGTTTTATATTTTCAAGGGTCGAAATAACCCCCAACTACCACATACTAGCTAGGTATGTAGCATCGGGTGAAATTCAACAAAGTCCGAACCTCAGGCACCACCACCCCTCGGAGTGTATGGTCCTTAGTTCCTACCTAGGGGTTTCTAGACAGATTTTAGTCATTCAGAAACGGTGATGAGATTCTTCCGTACATTCCATGTCTAGAGACTCAATTGTCCATAACCGAGGACACGACTAATCGATTAGTTTAAAACACCTTTGGGATCCACCCCTTTACAAGCAAGCTTGCATAGGTTTGAATTAAAGGATGGAAAAGGAAATTTGATAGTTGATCTTTCTCAAAGAAGTTCTTCAAGAAAATAATAGAAGGTTTAAATTCTTTTCAAATAAAACTTTCAATTAGATTCAAAAGTTTTTAAAATCCTGTGAAATTCCAATTATCTCAAGCAATACAAAAGCAAAAAAAAATCCCCCCCAAAATTTGATAAAATCTTGAGATGTTACAGACTACCACCCTTAAAAGAAATCTCGTCCTCGAGATTGGAGAATGGTTACAAGGTTTAAGGATTCTAATGGAAATAGGGTGCTACCACCCTTAAAAGAAAACTTTTCTTGGTGGCATCTTGATGCTTCCTTAGGCACTTGCATTTTGTTCCCAGCTTGAATCCACTGTTGCGCTGTTTTTCCTGAATTCGCTCTTCTCAGAAGTGTCGATGTTCGCCGCTATGTTCAAAGGTGGGCATTCCAAATGTTCCATCCAATTCTGGTGATAGGCAGATATCATCCATCGCGTTGTCTTCAACAAGGTAGTCCACATCGTCTAAGAATGTGTATCTAGCTTTTTCTTGGTCGGTCCTCACCAAGGCCAAAACCGCATACAGGCCAACATCATACTCCTTGTTGCTTTTTAGCTGATTTTCATTGCAGAGTCTCAAAAGATGATCCAGTGTCAAGTATTGTATGCTTGCCCCACGAACATGATGAGACCACACATCCCAAGGAATTTGGATGGCATCTCTCTGCAGTCTTCTCATGCATTTCATAGGGGTAAACAAGGTGGACTCTGTAAGGGGTACTGGCATCTTTAGGGGACGGAAGGTCGCCTTATAACCAGCATTGTTGAACCCATTCAAGTTACCGGAGCAAGTCGTGTTACTTGCCACGGGTACCAGATGGTCCTTAAGAATTCCTTTAGCAACCGTCTTCATAGTTGTTGAAAGGCGCTGAACAACTCGGTTATATCTCGAAGATGAACTCCTTCTCAGGGAAAAGGGATCTGACGACGCTCTCATGGGCAGGAACGCAGTTCCATGGATTTGGAGAGTTGTCTCATAACATTGTAGGTCGGGATGGGGTAGACTTCGGTGGCGTAGGGCTCTGGAATCAGGAGGAAATCTCATAGTTGGTGGTGGCTGTCTCTGGTGTGACTCTTTGGAGAGGGGTGAACTCTCTCTTATAGGCTCAGGGGGGTAGTCGAACAGGCCACGTGGGGAGTCGAAACGAAAAGTCGGGGAGGTGAATTGAAGTCGAAGTTGAATCGCCTTCGCATTCAAGGTCCACTGAGAAAAACGCTTCTGAAATGTGTAGTCGTTCCTCACCGTGTTCTGACGTTTTGGCCACACTGGCGCACAAAAAGGGGGGGTAGTATATTTATCCTCCTAAGGTCATGGTTTAAAGACGTCGTCTCTCATGTAGGTATGTCTCTCTAGGTATGTAAAACCAACATTACGAGAGCGAATAATAAGAGTAGTAGGAGTGGTGATCAATCCATCCTGCACCCAAATCATTACTTCATACATGGTTTTGCAAACCTCGTATTCTAACTCTTGGTCAACCTTACTAGATTTTTAAACAAAGTTTTGTCGAAGTTTGGGACTAAGCTCCCGAATTTGTTTGAATTTGAAAACAAAGTCTATCGTTTTCCTAACTAGGGTTTTGGGCAAACTCGGTCGTAAGGCGATAACTTCTTGCGTTGTAAAGCTTTCAGCTTGCTGAATTTAGGAGAAAATACACCCGTACAAGGAGTTACTCACTGGGCTTACAAGATCAATCTATATTTATCACAGGTAATAATTGAATACAATTGCTCCTGGGTCGACCGTACTTTGTTGTGTCTTCACCTTGTATTGGCGGCTTCCTTCAGTCATTCCAATTTACTAAAGTCTTGGAGCCCCATTTTCTGAACATTTATCAGCGTAGTGTCCTTTTTGCTTGCACTTGTAACAGGTGATCATTCGGATGTCTCTTTTCACGCTATCTTGCATGTTTACTTTATGGTACTTTCCTGGACATTTGCTCACATAATGTCCTAGCTCTTTGCATTGGAAGCACATCACCTTGCTGTTGTCCTTCTTCCTTTTTGGTCTTTCTAGGGCTAGAAGATCTCTCACTTCATTTTCTTCATATTCTACTATCGTTGTGGGAAAACTTTCTCGTTTCTTTGAGCAATTTCTAGACAAGTGTCCTTCTTCTTCACATGAGTAGCAATACTTGGTGGCAGGGTTGTGTGTTGTCCACATGTCTTCGTCTTCCATCTTTCTTTTGAGTCTTCCATCTTCAGGGGTTCTTCCTGGCATTAGGTTCATTCGATCCTTGGCTTGTTGATTTATTCATTGAACTGTGGAATAAAACTTACATTCAACGGGAATATGTTTTGTTCCTTCACATAGGAAACAAGTAACTTGGCTCATGGGACACTCTTCAACTGGGTGACTCACATCATAGTAGGGACACTCTCCCTGACAGTCCTTAGAGGCGTGTCCTACTTCTCCGCATCTCTTACAGGCTTGACATATGATCTCAGTATCAACTTTCGTTGACTTTTCCCCCTGCTCGTCTTGCAGCAGGCTAGCGTTGGCACTGGCCAAAAGCTGGGACATCATTTGTACTATCCGTGAATGATTATCCAGTACTTGCTGCGCTCCCAAGGGTAATTCCCTACCCTCATGCATTGCCATATTCTGAGTCATCATCTGCGTAATCCATGTATGTGCTTCAACTAATTGTTGCATCGCTATTTCCAACTGAGTGTTGTTGCGATTAAACACGTGTTGGGGTTGCATCTGTTTGGGTTTTAGGACAGGCTTAGTGATTAGCATAGATGAGGGTTAGACCGAAGAGATCTAAGGAAGAATCCTACCCAAACACAGCAGGACAAGAGAAAACATGTTTCTACAAAACTCTAACAGACATTGCAACCAACACTTAAAAGCATGGATTATCACATCAACGTAGATCCTCAAGCACAAACAAGTTAAACTACAAGTTTTAGGAAAACGAGGTCTAATGGGGTCATACCACCAGGTGGCACGACTAACTATTACAAGATCGTCGACTTATTACATAATGTGGTGGTCTCACTACTTGAACTGTGCAAGATATGCTCTAGTGTTCCCTGTCTTGCGTCGCTTCACCACAGGGCTAGGTGGCGCCGCATGAACCTTCTCCACAGAGTCTCCCTCTACCGAGGGCGGGCAAGGCTCTAGCTTCTCAGGCTCTGCTCCAACCTGCTCCGTGGTCGACTCCTTCCTCTTTTCAGTAGGTGTTGTTCCTTTCTTGGGCGGCCAAGGCTTATACTTCATCAGGTCCTGGTGAAGATAAATGCACTGACCTCAAAAGCCTACAATCTGGGCCTCCTGATCCTCGACCTTGCCTGACAGCTTATCGTTGGCGGCCTCAAGTGTCTTGTTCTTCTCCTTCAGCTTCTCTATCGTGCTCTCTAGTTGTTCTATCTTCTCATCTTTCTGCAGAAGCTGATACTTGGCATCATCAGTGGCATCCATCTCACTGTGTAGCATGTCCTCCAGGTTGAAGGCATAGGATCCCATGTCCTCTAACTGCATCTCAGTCCATGGTAAATTCTCACGACGCCCTGGAGTCCTCAAGGCCCATCCCTCGTGGTTGCGTCTCCCAAACTGGTAGATGGAATTGTCTAACTCTGATATCTCCTGGACGTACATACCACATATGCGAGCTAGTGCCTCCTCCATGGCCATCATAACACCAGTCTCCCTACCTGGGTACATCCTCAAGTACACCACTGTCTCCATGGGAGTACCAATGGTGCGACCCTCAATCCTGGTCTCAATCTCCCAGCGGACGATCTCGGGAACCACACAAGGTATCACTCTACCACAAAAAGTGGGAGGTGACAGGTTCAGCATCCGAGAGAGGCGAGAAAGCTGATCACTAAACAGCTCGTCGTCATTGTCATAGGGGACCTTCAGCTTGGTGAACGTCATCTAAAAATTTGAAAGAAGAACAGTGTAAGTAAATGAAAGTGATAAGCCTTACGAGGAAAAAAATAAAGCAAACTGTATTTGTAATGTAATAAAATTTTCAAAACACATCCTAGGCGCAATGATATCCATTTGATATCATTTTTGGGTTTCCTAGTCTAGTCCAAACCTAGGGTCTCGATCCTACAGGCAACACTATGCTCTGATACCATTTTGTAACGCCCCAACCTTTGGATCACGGTGGAACATCTGTGTTGAGTGCTATTCCCTGGATCAATGATAACACCACAGAACAAAACGAAATATTCATTGCATAGTATCAAGATTTCAACGCGGATCCAGATACAAAGTATTTAATTCTTACAACTTCACACAGCGGAAATAACAAGGTGGCAAGGAGCCTCCATCTTCATCACGTGCCACAGGCAGCCATGTTGGAATGTAAGCTCGAGATCCTAATCCTGGTTCCTTACTCGAAGTAAAACCTGCACGTTGAATATGCAGCCCCAAAAGGGGTCAGTACAATGATGTACTGGCAAATGACACATATTTGGTGGATGTTGTGAGGAGCCTATCTACATGAGTAATTGGCTAGTGGATCTCATAGGCTGATTTGCATAAAGCCAGTTTTATCCTATAGTTCTTTCTCAAAGTTTATCTTTCCAAGTTTTATATTTTCAAGGGTCGAAATAACCCCCAACTACCACATACTAGCTAGGTATGTAGCATCGGGTGAAATTCAACAAAGTCGGAACCTCAGGCACCACCACCCCTCGGAGTCTATGGTCCTTAGTTCCTACCTAGGGGTTTCTAGACAGATTTTAGTCATTCAGAAACGGTGATGAGATTCTTCCGTACATTCCATGTCTAGAGACTCAATTGTCCATAACCGAGGACACGGCTAATCGATTAGTTTAAAACACCTTTGGGATCCACCCCTTTACAAGCAAGCTTGCATAGGTTTGAATTAAAGGATGGAAAAGGAAATTGATAGTTGATCTTTCTCAAAGAAGTTCTTCAAGAAAATAATAGAAGGTTTAAATTCTTTTCAAATAAAACTTTCAATTAGATTCAAAAGTTTTTAAAATCCTGTGAAATTCCAATTATCTCAAGCAATACAAAAGCAAAAAAAAATTCCCCCCAAAATTTGATAAAATCTTGGGATGTTACACTCTTTTGGGTCCATGGCTGTAGTTAGTGCATATCACACAACTTCTTTCTAAAGAAACTTGCTGGGTAACGCTCGTTACTCACCCCAATCTCTTAAACCCTTGCTAGACTATGAACAAATAGATGAAGCAACACTGAATGCCATCAGAGGACAAGAAGACATCTTCTATGAGGAGCCAGACCTCTCACGTGAAGTTGAAGGGGTGGACTACATCATACGATATGGAGGCGCTTTCAACGATGAGTCTGAGTGAAGAGTAGTCTAACTAATAGTTCAGTCTAGATTCGAGGAACCGAGCAGTTGTAGTATAGAAATAATCTGTTGAGTTCTTCGAGTGTTTATTTGCATCTTTCTCAGTTTGTTGTATAAATCACTAAGCACTTGAGATGTTCACTTGTTGAGCATTTCGTTCTCAGCACGCTTTGGTTTGTAATAATAATACTATAAGTTTGTATTTGGACCCGCAATGTTTCTGTTGTACCACTCTGACGGATGTAATTCTTGTGGAGGGTTGTTCCGCAAGTGTTATATCAACGACTTGCATACTACAACATGCAGTGGTATGCTGGGTCACCGCACTGTCACTCCCCCAGATTAAATAGAGGCATGAACCCAACTATCGAGCATAAATACTCCCTCTTGGAGTTACTAGCATCTACCCGGCCAAGATAGCTACTAGCAACGGAAAGCATGCAAGATCATAAACAACATAGAGATAACATAAAATATAATTCAGCACATCAACTTGACATAGTACCAATACTCATTGGATCCCAACAAACACAACATGTATGATTACATAAAGATGATCTTGATCATGTAGGGCAGCTCACAAGATCTAAACATGAAGCACATGGTGGAGAAGACAACCATCTAGCTACTGCTATGGACCCGTAGTCCAAGGTAGACTACTCACACATCACTCCGGAGGCGACCATGGTGGTGTAGAAGGCCTCTGGCAGGGTGCCGGGAAGAGCTCCTGGATCCTCCCGATCTCGTTTCGACGATGACGGTGGCTTGCAGTATGTTTTGAGGAAAAGCGATCCGTCCCTTAGGTTTTTCCCATCGAGGGGACTTTATAGGCGAAAGGGCATCATCAGAAGTGGGGACCAGGTGGTCTCACCATAGGTGGGTGCAGCCAAGGGCTGGGCCGCGCCCCGTGGTGGTGAGCCTGGCTCCTGGCCCCCCTCCGTCTCATCTTCGGTCTTCGCGAAGCTTCGGTAAAAATAGGAGGTTCGACTTTTGTTTCGTCCAATTGCGAGAATATTTCCCGTGTAACTTTTCTGAAACACAAAAACAACAGAAAATAGGGAACTGGCACTGTGGCATCTTGTTAATGGGTTAGTTCCGGAAATTACGTAAAAATACCACGAAGTGTAACAAAACACAAAGCAAATGGTGTATAAACAAGCATGGAGCATCAAAAATTATAGATACGTTTGAGACGTATCAAGCATCCCCAAGCTGAACTCCTGCTCGTCCTCGAGTAGGTAAGTGATAACAAAAGAATAATTTTTGAGGTGACATGCACCATCACAATCTTGATCATCTATGTAAGTGTAACGACCCGGAAAAATCCCCTATTAGAATTGCTTGTTATTTTCTTTTTCACGTCATGTGACGTCATGCATCTTTCACCTTGCATATTTTTTTTCAATCTAATTTATTTTACTTAAACCTATTTCTTTGGCTTGTATGGTTTTATAATAACCTACCCCTTCCTTTTCTTATTTTAATTTAAGTCCAAAACTATAATAATAAAATTGTTCTTGGTTAATGTTGAAACTCTTGTTTTAAATAAAATACAAACCTTTGAAAAATTTAACTTGTTTTAAAGCTTGTTGCAATTCTTTCTATCTCTTTTCTATCTAAACCTTGTTTTGACAAATTATTTTAATGTACATCAAACCTTCTCCTTCTCTCTCTATTGAATTTGAATTCAACACCTCCAAAACGACCTTCGTACTTGGTTCAGTTTTCAAAACTTGCAGGTACTTGTCTAATTTGAAAAGAACCTCTTTCTCTCTCTATTCTTTTGTAAAAGAAAAGAAATCCTATCTAAAATATCTACCGAGCCAGCCACTTCTTTTCTAGCCCACCGAACCCCTTCCTTTTTCCCCTGTTCGTCTTTCCTGGAGCACGAGGAGTGCGTGCTTGCTCCTTCACCGCACCTGCTCCGCCTTTAATCCCCATCGATTCCCCTTTTTGATAGAACCCTAGCCTCTCTCTAGTCCCTGGTCTCTCGCCGCCGCCGCTTGGCTCCGTTTTCCCCTCCAACTTCCTGTCAACGCACGAGCAGCTCTGAACTGGTGCCATCGCCGAGCTCGTCGTCCGTGCGCTCGCCATGGAGACCTCTGCGCCAAGCTGAGCGGGAAGTCCCTGCCGTCGTTCGCGTCTTCCGCGGGCAGGAGCCGGACCTGGGACACCTGCTTCGACCCTGAGAATGAAGACCTCCACGAGCGATCTGCTTCCTCTCCGGCGTCGCTGTCCATCCCTGAGCCTGTCGTTTCGGGACGAACTGTGGTGAGCAGCCGCTGCCTTCTCCCCCTGTTTTCTTACTTGACTGCATCCATTTTTGGCCTCTTTGCTGCTCCCGTTCAATTCCATCGGCCGCGCGCGCCTCCGGCTGTTGTCTGCTGTTCAACTAGCTAGACTTGGTGTCGATCGTATTCATCAGCGCACGTACACGTCCCTGGCTGACTAGTCCGTTGCTGTCCATCCACCTACTAGCCTGCTTGCTTCTCAGCTTAGCTAGTTGCTTTTCAGCTAGCTAGTTTAGCACGGATCGATTAGCCTACCTGCTAGTTTGACTAGCTAATGAATCTGCTTTTACTCATCACGTTTGGCACCCTTTTGTTGATCAAAACCGATGCTTTACTCAAGTAATTCGCACCTTTCTGCACCACCAATTCACCTGGGATTTTATCTCCGGAGTGTGCACTTGTCCAGATTCAGTTTCAATTTCAGCATGCAGGTCAAAAACTCCAGTTGTTTCAGTATTCAGCTAGCCAAATTTTGCACGGACCAATCAATCCATGCAGCCTGCTTGCTTCTACTTCTTATTGTCTAGCTAAATGACTCGACTTCAATCATGATACACTCTATATTCTCCAAAACCGTAACCAACACCCATTTTCTGGTTCGGTTCGTTCAACTTCAGTCAAATGAGCTAGCTATTCCCTGTCATGTTAATCCAATTAAATCTTGTCCCTTTCAAAATCTGTTTTAAATAAATTTTATATGTCTTTCAATCAGAAAAATGTGAAGAATCGAAATATGTCATCTATATACCTGTGTGCATCTCGCATCATGTCTTGCCGTGGTAATTTGCATATCACTTAAATAACTACATATGGAATATGTGCGGGATTGTAATTACCTTGTCCCGGTTCCATTTAATTTTGCCGTAGACCACCCATACCTTGTTTTTCATGCTAATCAACATTTCAATTGTCGAGTAGTAAAACAACTTGAACCATATATGTGTACCGGGATTCCTATTCCGCTTAATTTGGATAAGTTGCATTGCATCATAATTGCCATGTCATGCATGCATTCACATGCTCATGCCAATTCTTTTGTCGTAGTAGTAAGTATTGCATCCGTTGTTTGTTGTAGCGATTTGCTTCTTCTCGGATAGGCCGATTCGTGGTGATGTGAGCAACGACAAGTTCTTCGGGTGTTCTTCGACCATCTTTTCAGGCGAGCCCTTTTCTCTCTACCCATTTAATACTTTTGCTCTCTCTTTTCAGGCAAAATGACTCACCGATGTCTCTCGCTAGCTCTTTATTCTAGCCTTGTGTCGCGATGCTTTGTTCGAGTCACCTGTCCTATCCACCTGTTTATCCAAAGCAAAGCCATAGAACCTTCCATACATCCTATTAGCTGTGTGCTTGTTGTTCGGGTTGGCCTTGCGAGTCGTAGGCATGTTCAGGTTGTTTCTAGTGGTGTTATTATATTGTGTTGGGAAAGTTATCACATGCTCTACTTTAAGGATATATGTTGTTGGAGATATTCATGGCTTACTTCATTATTAATAATTAAAATTGAATTAAGCAGAGACATCGGTGAGTCATTTTGCCAGTTTTCCGATGGCTCACTTGTGTCCCCTAGGACCCCGAGATCGCATGAACTGTTCTGAGACTGAGCGCTCTAACCATACGTGGGTATGCTTCTGGGCCTCCCCTTGACACTGCCGGAATCTACATACTTGTCCAGTGGCCACAACTAGTTCGAGGTTTTCCATTTGTTTCTTGTCGGGCGTGCAGCTTGTATCTTATGGTCTGATTTATTTTGGGGGAAGCCGTGTGTGCCTTGTAACTCCTTGTTCTGCACGTCCGTATAGGTGCGGTACGAGCGTTTATCGCATGCTGAAGTTGGGATCATCCCGAGGGCACTGTTCCCAACCGAAGCCGCAGTCGCAAATAGCTAAGTCCGTCTCAGAGATTCGGCCGGACTCTCGATACGGGTTAAACTTAGTCAGGTGGCTTTCTGGACTTGTTTGTAGTGAAGGAGAGTGCGAGTCGTGATCTCCTGCCGGCACACCATTGGAAGTGTGCTTCATCATGTGGCATCAAGGGATGATCGTGCATTTGGGTACATTTGGGCACCCCTGCAGGGTTAAATCTTTTCGAAAAGCCGTGTCCGCGGTTATGGACGACTTGGAGCTGTACTACTCGATCATAGAACAACTTGCACCTGCTATTTCAATACTAATAAACTTGTGTAGTAAGCTAGCACAACTACAACAATAAACCTGCAATAAAACTTGGTAACCGTGTGAGTGCCTTTGATACTTGCTTCTTCGTTTGGTCATGAGGAGGTGATTCATCGGCTGGGTTATGTTTGGTGTTAGTTTCTAGTTGGTTACTTTTATGCGCTCTCTTATCTTACTCTATTTAGACGGAAGTTGTAGTTTGTCTCTGTAGTTTCTTTTGTTGCCGCTAAGTCCACCATATAGCCTATAGGCGAGCACAGCTGAATTCCAGTCTCGCGAGTACGTGCCTCGGTACTCACCCTCGTCTTTCTTCTTTTTCCTTTCTCTTTCTCCCTCCTTTTTCGGCAACCATTGGCCCGATCTTCACAGGTATGGGAGCGACGACGTTAGCAAGGTTACCCTTCCGGCTTGGCCTGGGCAGGGTTATGGACGCCATCGTTTATCTTCAGGCCTCTTAGGCCCATTTGTATTCTTGTCCGTACTCGGATACTATTTGCTTTATGTATGATTTGGATCTTTGTATGTATATCTGGATATTCTTGACTCGTGGAGTCTTTGTGGTTATTATATTCTTTTGTGGGTTCCATCGTGAACTTGTGTAACTGTTGCTACATTGATTCCACCCGTGTAATGTGTGTGTTGCGACGTGCACATTATGCTTGGTGGTGCGTTTCCAAAGCGACATCATGTAGATTGTGGCATGATCGCTATAATCTGCAAGGTGCCGGTTTTGGGGCGTTACAGTAAGCATTGAGTGCTGGGATCAAAGAACTTAAAACATGGGCATAAAAGACATGATCTTGACAATAAGAACTTAGCAACCATGTTATAACATGAAAAGAAACACAAACGAAAGATCATGAATAATGAAACAATGAAAGTCAAACGTGTGTTCAAATCATATGGAAAAACATAGCAAATGGTTTTCAGCTTGTCCTTCATGGAATAGCAAAACATAAATGCATAGGACACCTTCAAGTTTAAAAGGGCGACTATATACAAATAATTTAAGAACAAGTGAAACCATAATCATGAATCAATCAATGATAAATTTTGGGACAATGCACATTAAACTTAGAATGGCAACTATGCTCTCTTAGACGGTGCATAAGGATAGAAGGTGGTGACTCAACATAAAAGTAAAAGAAAGGCCCTTCACAGAGGAAAGCAGTGATTGCAAGTTTTATAAACCTTCAAAAATTATGGTACTTACTAGCTTTGAGCTCTCATTGCCCCCATCATAGGCATCTTGAATAGTTAAAGTAGATGCAAGAACGTTTATGAGCATATGCTTGACAAATCATAAGTTGAAAACCTCGTGTCCCGTGAAGTACGAATACCCAAACCTCATACTACTCGACTTAGGGTCCTAAGCAAGCTCTTGTCATTGTAAGTATACACGTATCATCGAGAACCGCCAATGGGGTACCTCCTTGCCCGATGATATGGAACAAGCCCACATCAAAATGATAGGACAAACAGACAATGAACACCTCGGCATCTCTTTTATTTACCATTGGTATAGCTTTTTATTTTGAGATGCGTCGTCGAATGTCCACTATGGGCGTGCTATAATTTCCACCATGAATGATGCATGGCTTAGATTAGCCGCCCAGGCGTTTCTCTAACAAATATACAAACTCCATGATCCCACAAAATTCCCAACTTATTTCACATCGCGAGTATCCATAAACAAAAGATCACGATATCAACTCAAATAAGAGAAAGTGCAATGTTGAAAGCTTACCCCATGACAACATGGTTTGGCTAATTTCCAACTTACAACTTGCAAGCATAATGTCAACATAAAAGAGCCACAATGTCAATTTAAAAGCGAGAAAAGTAAAGTGTGCCATCAGGTTCGTGAGAGCTTTACTGACTAATTTTCGCATAACACCAAAAGAGTTTAATTCGAAGGATAGATAAAAGCAAGTCAAATGTACTTTGGAATAGAAAATTGCTAATAGGTATGTATGGTGGACACATTGGAACAACTTGGTTTTTGGGAGTTGGATGCATGAGTAGAGCTCAAACTCAGTACAAAATGAGGGCTAGCAAAAGACTGGGAGCGACCAACTATGAGAGTAATAACGACCATAATCATGCATAATGGCAAAACATCATTAAGAGAAGCATAAAATGGCATCAAAAGTGAAAAACCAAATGATAATAAAGGCTTATGGTGACTTTGTATGAGTCAAACATGTTGTAAGCATGCGCCAAGTCAACCCAAATAAAGCATCAAGGAGAAAACCAAATAAATGCTTCCGTATAATAAAAACAACGCATGATTTTTTCAAAGGCTCATTAAGCAATCTCAGTCATTTGAGACAAGTGATGATACATAAAAAATCACTAAGCATACTATCAAAATGATATCAAGCATGGCATGAAAAAGTATAAGCCGCAGTCTAAACAAGCTCCTTTTTGTACCACCTTTTTGCATGAAACTTTTTCTATTTTCCAACACCATTCAAACCTTTTTGAGACAACTCTTTTGATGAATACCAACATAGACCAGAGGTCCAAATACACCTTGATGAAAAGATAAAATAAGATCTGAACAAAAATCAAGGCGAAAAACGAAAGCTAAACGTAGTTCTAGAAAAAGAGAACACTCATTGAACGATAAGAGTGAAAAATAGAGTGTTCTTGGCAAATGAAAAGCAAGTAAATCTCCTCCAAAAGAAATTTGTTGGGGTACAACCATTTATTGTAGCAAACAAAACAAAAGAAAACTGAAAGCAAAAGTAAAGATGCTCCAAGAAAAACGCATAGAATATGAAGCAATAAAAATATAGTGTGTTGAAAGGTGACCTGATTTTTGCCGATGAAGAAGGGGTGCCTCGGGGGCATCCCCAAGCTTTGACGCTTGTACCTCTTGGATATTTCTTGGGGTGACATGGGCATCCCCAAGCTTGAGCTTTTGTCCATTCTTCATCTCATCTCATCATTCTCCAATCTCTACACTTGAAAACTTCCTTCATACAAAACTTCACACAATTCTATTAGTAACGTTAGCATAAACATAATAGTAGATCAACCCTTTTTGGTTCAGGTTTCAACTTAAAAACACCACATATAAAGCATATACTACTGTAGCAATTTCCTCAAAAGTTCCATGATCAAAAGAACTAAAAAAGAAAGTGATCGAGAGGCAAACACAAATAGTGGCAGAAATCTGTCAAAACAGAACAACTCACAAAGGTTGATTTTTTCGAGGACCTTCTGTTACTCAAATCGAAAAGTGCAAAACTAATGAAAGTTTGGATATAACCTAGGGCATATTCACAAGAAATCGCAGATCAAAAAGATATTCTGAGAATTTTCACAAATTTTTACGATGCGGCACCGAAATCTGTTTCCGGACAACAACTTCCCCAAATCTTACCTCCCTCAAATTAGAGGTTCTTCTTGGCACAACAACGAAAAAAAAATGATAAGGAGAGGTCATTACAGTAGTAATAACTTCCAAGACTCAAATAAAATAAAAAGTACTGAAAAGAAAACATTGGGTTATCTCCCAAGAGTGCTTTTCTTTAACGCCTTTGAGCTAGGCTCAGTAATTTGAGAAGATACTCACATAAGAAATATGAATGGAAGCCAAAAAGAGCATCAAGGAGCAAATATAAAACACATTTAAGTCTAACCCACTTCCTATGCATAGAAATCTTGTAAGAAAATAAATCAAAGAAGCACATAGTCACAAGTATGGGTAGATAAAACAAGAGCAACTTTGGAACTTTCAATATAAAGAGAGGTGTTTTAGTAACATGAGAATTCCAACAACCATATTTTCCTCTCTCATAATAATTTTCAGTAGCATCATGAACAAACTCAACAATATAAATATCATACTCACCCTCCTTTGTTAAGCATGGAGGGCATTCAAATAAGGTATTAGTTAAAGAGTTACTCTTATTGGGAGGTAGACATGGGTAGCTCCATTCTTCCTAGAGGATCACTATGAGATTTACTCTAGGCATTACAACAAAATACATAGACCGCCATCCAACTGCATCTATGACTAATAATCCACCCACGGGGATATCGTCCGAACACCCCATGAGTATTAAGTTGTGAACAACAGATAACTGCATTAAGCAAAGTGTGTAATGTAAACAAAGCATATGCCCTTGGACATAAGAATGTTGTTTTCTCCCTAGTGGCAATAGCACATCTACAACCTTAGAGGTTTCTGTCACTCCCCCAGATTAAATAGAGGCATGAACCCAACTATCGAGCATAAATACCCCCTCTTAGAGTCACTAGTATCTACTTGGCCAAGATAGCTACTAACAACGAAGAGCATGCAAGATCATAAACAACATAGAGAGAACATAAGATAATATTCAGCACATCAACTCAATCATAACACCAATATTCATCGGATCCCAACAAACACAACATGTAGAATTACATAAAGGTGATCTCGATCATGTAAGGCAGCTCACGAGATCTAAACATGAAGCACATGATGGAGAAGACAACCATCTAGCTACTGCTATGGACCCATAGTCCAAGGTAGACTACTCACTCATCGCGCTGGAGGCAAGCATGGCAATGAAGAAGACCTCTGGTGGCGATTCCCCTCTCCGGCAGGGTGCCGGGAAGAGCTTCTGGACCCTCCCGATCTCGGGTCGACGATGGCGGCGGATCGCGATGTGTTTCTAGAAAATTGATCGGGTACTTAGGTTGTTCCCGTCAGGGGTCTTTATAGGCGAAGGGGCAGCGTCAGAGGTGGACCAGGGGGGTCTCACCCATAGGGGGCGCAGCCAGGGGCTGGGCCGCGCCACCCTATGGTGAGGCTGGCCCCTGGCTCAGCTTCGTCTCCTCTTCGGTGTTCTAGAAGCTTCGTTTAATATCTGGACGTTCGGCTTCTGTTTCGTCCAATTCTGAGAATATTTCCTGTGTAACTTTTCTGAAACACAAAAATAGCAGAAAACAGGGAACTGGCACTGTGGCATCTTGTTAATAGGTTAGTTTCGGAAAATGCATAAAAACGCCACGAAGTGTAACGAAACACTAAGCAAATGGTGTAAAAACAAGCATGGAGCATCAAAACTTATAGATACGTTTGAGACGTATCAGCATCCCCAAGCTTAACTCCTGCTCGTCCTCGAGTAGGTAAGTGATAACAAAAGAAATAATTTTTAAGGTGACATGCACCTACACAATCTTGATCATCTATGTAAGCATTGAGTGCTGGGATCAAAAGAACTTAAAACATGGGCATGAAAGATATAATCTTGATAGAAGAAACTTAGCAACCATGTTATAATATGAAAAAGAACACAAACGAAAGATCATAAAAATGAAACAATGAAAGTCAAACGTGTGTTCAAATTATATGGATAAACATACAAATGGTTTTCAGCTTGTGCTTCATGGAGAGCAAAATATAAATGCATATGACACCTTCAAGTTTAAGAGGGCGACTAGATACAAGTGATTTAAGAACAAATGAAACCAACATCATAAATCAATCAATGAAAACTTTGGGACAATGCACATTATACTCAGAATGACAACTATGCTCCCTTAGATGGTGCATAAAGATAGAAGGTGGTGACTCAACATAAAAATAAAAGAAAGGCCCTTCGCAGAGGGAAGGAGTGATTGCAAGTTTTATAAACCTTCAAAAATTATGGTACTTACTAGCTTTGAGCTCTCATTGCCCCCATCATAGGCATCTTGAATGGTTAAAGTTAATGCGAGTACAATTATGCTGCATATGCTTGACAAATCATAAGTTGAAAACCTCGTGTCCCGTGAAGTACGAATACCCAAACCTCATGCTACTCGACTTAGAGTCCCAAGCAAGCTCTTGTCATTGTAAGTATACACGTATCATTGAGAACCGCCAATGGGGTACCTCCGTGCCCGATGATATGGAACAAGCCCACATCAAAATGACAGGACAAACAGAAATTGAACACCTCGGCATCTCTTTTATTTACCATTGGTATAGCTTTTTATTGTGAGATGCGTCGTCGAATGTTCACTATGGGCATGCTGTAAATTTCCACCATGAATTATGCATGGCTTAGATTGGCGGCCCAGACTTTTCTCTAACACATATACAAACTCCATGATCCCGCAAGATTCCCAAATTATTTCACATCGCGAGTATCCATAAACAAAAGATCATGATATCAACTCAAATAAGAAGTGCAATGTTGAAAGCTTGCCCCATGATGGCATGGCTGGGCTAATTTCTAACTTACAACTTGCAAGCATAACAACTCAACATAAGAGAGCCACAATGTCAAATTTTTAGGAGTGACAAAAGTAAAGTGTGCCGTCAGGTTCGTGAGAGCTTTACTGACCAATTTTCGCATAACACCAAAAAGAGTTTAATTTGAAGGATAGATAAATGCAAGTCAAATGTACTTTGGAATAGCAAATTGCTAATAGGTATGTATGGTGGACACGTTGGCAAACTTGGTTTTTAGGAGTTGGATGCACGAGTAGAGTTCATACTCAGTACAAAATGAGGGCTAGCAAAAGACTGGGAGCGACCAACTAAGAGAGCAATAACGGCCATAATCATGCAAAGCGACAAAGCAACATTAAAAGAAGCATAAGATGGCATCAAAAGTCAAAAACTAAATGATCATAGAGGCTTATGGTGACTTTGTATGAGTCAAACATGTTGTTAGCATGCGCCAAGTCAACCCAAATAAAGCATCAAGGAGAAAACCAAAATAATGCTTCCAAATAATAAAAATAACGCATGATTTTTTCAAAGGCTCATTAAGCAATCTCAGTCATTTGAGACAAGTCATACTACAGCAAAACCACTAAGCATACTATCAAAAAGACATCAAGCATGACATGCAAAAGTCTAAGCCGCAGTCTACACAAGCTCCTTTTTGTACCACTTTTTTGCATATATTTTTTCTCTTTTCCAACACTATTCGAACCTTTTTGAAACAACTCTTTTGATAAAAACCAACATGGAATAGAGGTAAAAATACACCTTGATGAAAATATATAACAAGATCTGAACACAAATCGAGGTAAAAAACGAAAGCTAAACGTAATTCTAGAAAAAAGAGAACACTCGTTGAACGATAAGAGTGAAAAACAGAGTGTTCTTGGCAAATGAAAAGCAAGGCAACTTCTCCAAAAAAAATTTGTTGGGGTCCAACCATTTATTGCAGCAAATAAAACTAAACAAAACTGAAAACTAAAATAACTGACGCTCCAAGAAAAATGCATAATGCATGAAGCAATAAAAATATAGTGTGTTGAAAGGTGTCCTGATTTTTGCCGATGAAGAAGGGGTGCCTCGGGGGCATCCCCAAGCTTTGATGCTTGTACCTCTTGGATATTTATTGGGGTGCGTGGGCATCCCCAAGCTTGAGCTTTTGTCCATTCTTCAACTCATCTCATCATTCTCCAATCCCTACACTTGAAAACTTCCTTCATACAAAACTAAACACAATTCTATTAGCAACATTAGTGTAAGCATAATAATGAATCAACCCTTTTTGCTTCAGGTTTCAACTCAAACCACCACATATAAAGCATGTAATACTGTAGCAACTTCCCCAAAAGTTCCGTGACCAAAAGAACTCAAAAAGAAAGCGATAAAGAGGCAAACACAAATAGTGGCAGAAATCTGTCAAAACAGAACAGCTGACAAAGGTCGAATTTTTAGAGGGTTTTCTGTTGCTGAAATAAAAAAGTGTATAACTAATGAAAGTTTGGATATAACCTGGGGCATATGAACAAGAAATCGTAGGTCAAAAAGATATTCTGAGAATTTTCACGAATTTTTATGGTGCAGCACCGAAATCTGTTTCAGGACAGCAACATCCCCAAATCTTACCTCACTCAAATTAGAGGCTTCTCTTGGCACAACAACGAAATAAAAAGGATAAGCAGCGGTTATTACAGTAGTAATAAATTCCAAGACTCAAATAAAATAAAAAGAACTTAAAGTAAAACAATGGGTTATCTCTCAAGAGTGCTTTTCTTTAACGCCTTTGAGCTAGGCGCAGAAAGTGCAAATCAAGTAATATCAAGTGATGAAGCATCAAGCTCATAATTTGCTCTAAGAATAGAGTCAAAAAGCAATTTCTTTCTCTTCCTAGGGAAGTGTTCCATACCTTTCTTGAGTGGGAATTGATATTTGATGGTGCCTTCCCTCATATCAATGATGGCACCTACAGTTTGAAGAAAGGGTCTTCCCAGAATAATAGGACATGAAGCATTGCATTCAACATCCATGACAAGAAAATCAATGGGAACAAGGTTATTGTTAACCATAATAAGAACATCATTAATCCTTCCCAAAGGTTTCTTCTTAGCAACATCACCAATAGGAACATCATAATAACACTTTTCAAGCGGTGGTAAATCAAGCATATCATAAATTTTTCCAGGCATGATAGAAATAGTAGCACCTAGATCACATAAAGCATGGCAATCAAAACCATTAACATATATATCAATGATGGGTTCCCAACCATCTTCCAACTTTTTGGGAATAGAAGCTTTTTGCTTCAACTTTTCATCCCTAATTTTCATGAGAGCATTGGTAATATGCTTAGTAAAAGCAACATTTATAGGACTAGCATTAGGAGTCAAAGCAAGCTTTTGCAAGAACAAAATAACTTCAGATATATTGCAGCCATCAACATCAAAATCATTAAAGGAAATAGAGCTATCATCTCCCACACTCTGAAAAATTTCAGCACAAGTTTTAGCAGTTTTAGGCTTTTTAACACTAGGAGTAGGAGTTTTCTTTACACCAATCAAAGTAACAGGATTACTAGCATTTGGAACAAAATCATTAGAGGTAGTAATGATACATACCTTCATCTTCCTAGCCATCTCATCTTCTCTTTCCCACCTGGCATGCAATTCTGCTAGCATCCTAACATTTTCATCAATTCTAACTTGGATAGCATTAGCAGTGGCAAAAGGATCAGGCTTAGCGGACATTCTGTTAATCAAAAAATATTGCGCATTAGACAAAGATGAAATATCAGTTTCAGCTTTGGAAACCTTAGCTTACAACTCAGGAATAGCCTTGTTTAAATTTTCAAGTTGATGGCTAATAGTCCTCAATAGAACTGATTGCTCCTCCATAGTCTTGGTGAAAGCCCTGTTCTGCTCATATTGCACCTGCATAAAATTCTTGGTAGCCTTTTCAAGTTCTAAAATCCTTTCTTCACTAGGCATTTTAGGTCTACCAAGATAGCTATTATCACCATTAGAAGGAAACGGCCTATAATTATTGCTAGCAAAATTGTTCCTATAAGCATTTTTGTTAAAATTATTATTTCTAATGAAGTTTACATGAACATGCTCTTCTTGAGAAACCAAAGAGGCTAAAGGAACATTATTAGGATCAACATGGGTCCTATCATTAGAAAGCATAAGCATAATAGCATCAATCTTATCACTCAAGGAAGAGGTTTCCTCAACAGAATTTACCTTCTTACCTTGTGGAGCTCTCTCGGTGTGCCATTCAGAATAATTTACCATCATATTGTCGAGAAGCTTGGTTGCGGCGCCCAAGGTAAGGGACATAAAAGTGCCTCCAGCAGCTGAATCCAATAGGTTTCTTGAAGAAAAATTCAGTCCTGCATAAAAAGTTTGGACAATCATCCAAGTAGTCAGTCCATGAGTAGGGCAATTCTTTATCATAGATTTCATTCTTTCCCAAGCCTGAGCAACATGTTCATTATCAAACTGGCTAAACTTCATAATATTGCTACACAAAGCTATAATCTTAGCAGGAGGATAGTATCTTCCAATAAAAGCATCCTTACACTTAGCCCAAGAATCAATACTATTTTTAGGCAAAGACAGCAACCAATCCTTAGTTTTTCCTCTCAAAGAAAAAGGAAACAACTTAATCTTAATAATATCACTCTCTACATCCATATATTTCTGCATCTCACATAGCTCAACAAAATTGTTGAGATGAGTGATACGTCTCAAACATATCTATAATTTTTGATGCTTCATGCTTGTTTTTACACCATTTGCTTAGTGTTTCGTTACACTTCGTGGCATTTTTATGCATTTTCCGGAACTAACCTCTTAACAAGATGCCATAGTGCCAGATCCCTGTTTTCTGCTATTTTTGTGTTTCAGAAAAGTTACACAGGAAATATTCTCAGAATTAGACGAAACAAAAGCCGAACATCCAGAAATTTACCAAAGCTTCCAGAGAACCGAAGAGGAGACGGAACCGAGCCAGGGGGTGGTCTCACCACCAGGGGGCGCGGCCCAGGGCCTGGCCACGCCGCCCTATGGTGAGCCCCACCTGGTCCACTTCTGACGCTGCCCCTTCGCCTATAAAGACCCCCCGACGGAAAAAACCTAAGTACCCGATCAATTTTCCAGAAACACATCGCGATCCGCCGCCATCATCAACCCAAGATCGGGAGGGTCCAGAAGCTCTTCCCGGCACCCCGCCGGAGAGGGGAATCGCCACCAGAGGTCTTCTTCATCGCCATGCTTGCCTCCGGCGCGATGAGTGAGTAGTCTACCTTGGACTATGGGTCCATAGCAGTAGCTAGATGGTTGTCTTCTCCACCATGTGCTGCATGTTTACATCTCGTGAGCTGCCTTACATGATCGAGATCACCGTTATGTAATTCTACATGTTGTGTTTGTTGGGATCCGATGAATATTGGTGTTATGATTGAGTTGATGTGCTGAATACTATCTTATGTTATCTCTATGTTTATGATCTTGCATGCTCTCCGTTGTTAGTAGCTATCTTGGCCAAGTAGATACTAGTGACTCCAAGAGGGGGTATTTATGCTCGATAGTTGGGTTCATGCCTCTATTTAATCTGGGGGAGTGACAGAAACCTCTAAGGTTGTAGATGTGTTGTTGCCACTAGGGAGAAAACAACATTCTTATGCCCAAGGGCATATGCTTTGTTTACATTACACACTTTGCTTAATGCAGTTATCTGTTGTTTGCAACTTAATACTTGTGGGGTTCTCGGATTGATTCCCCGCGAGTAGATTATTAGTCATAGATGCAGTTGGATGGTGGTCTATGTATCTTGTTGTAATGCCCAGAGTAAATCTCATAGTGATCCTCTTGACATATCACGTTATCCTTATTCTATCAATTGCCCAACTGTAATTTGTTTACCCAGCATGTGTTATTTTATCTTATGGAGAGACACCACTAGTGAACTGTGGACCCCGGTCCTATTTCCATTATATTGCTATCACCTGTTTATTTACTTGCATTGTTTACTTTCGCATACTACTATTGTTTTCCACGCGATACACTCATTCATTTGTTTACAGCAAATCGGTGAGATTGACAACCTCATCGTAAGTTGGGAGCAAAGTATTTGGTTGTGTTGTGTGCAGGTTCCACGTTGCCGCTCACAAAGCAAAGCCTGGACGAGGCGCCTTATAAATTGTCCGGATTTGTCATGAAGCTAGCAGGCATCACCTTCAGACGTTTGGCTTTTTCCTGGATTCGACAAACCTTGGTTTCTTTCCGAGGGAAAAGCTTGCTGCTGTGCTCATCATACCTTCCTCTTGGGATTCCCAACTGGACGGTGATTTACATCAACACACCGTGCCACATCAAGACTCTTTTCTTGCGCCGTTGCCGGGAAAAAAGAAGACTTCTGCAAGGGGAGTTTCGCACGCACATCCCTTACTTTGTTTTAAGTTTTGCTTTACTTTATTTTTACTTGCTTCATTTTATCAAAAATAAAAAAATTAGTTCCTTTTATAGTTGTTATTTTTGTTGGGCTGTTATTGTCTTGCTTTATCATGCTTTCTATCAATGGTTGGTTTCTTTGAAACTAAATCTTTTTGGCAAGGTGGGTTCACAGAAGAGCAGCAAAATTATTATGAGGAACACCGCTTGTCACAAAAAGGGAAACACTTATGGGAACAAATCAATAGATCGTATATCATTGCTAGAAATGTGTGCTCTACTTATAATGTTACTTATTGCTTTGATAGATCTTGTTGCTGTAGGAGGTATAAACACCTCCCTTTTCAATGTGAGTATAATGATGATGTTATCATAACTTCTTATATTAATGGAAAATATGACTTTTATGATGTGGAACAAATTGAAGAATTTATTGCTTGGAAGGGTGCATTCGAACTTGCTTGTTTGCTTGAAAATACTGATGATGCACCTTATAAATATGAGGTTTATGATATACTTATATTTTGCTTTGATAATTACAAGGAATAAAATGGCTATATTCTTAAATATCTTAATAGATGCTCTCCAACGGAAGAGACTAATGCCTTGAAGGAGCCTATGGAAGAAGAAATTGTTGAAACTGGAAGCTCATTGGATGAAAAAGAGGAGGAGAGTGATGATCAACAGGAGGAAGAATGGAGCTACCCATGTCTACCTCCCAATAAGAGTAACTCATTAACTAATACCTTATTTGATCGCCCTCCATGCTTAACAAAGGAGGGTGAGTGTGATGTTTATATTGTTGAGTTTGTTCATGATGCTACTAAAAATTATTATGAGAGAGTAAAATATGGTTGTTGGAATTCTCATGTTACTAAAACACCTCTCTTTATATTGAAAGTTCCGAAGTTGCTCTTGTTTTATCAACCCATACTTGTGACTATGTGCTTCTTTGATTTATTTTCTTACAAGATTCCTATGCATAGGAAGTGGGTTAGACTTAAATGTGTTTTATATTTGCTCCTTGATGCTCTTTTTGGCTTCCATTCATATTTCTTATGTGAGCATCTTCTCAAATTACTGAGCCTAGCTCAAAGGCGTTAAAGAAAAGCACTCTTGGGAGATAACCCATTGTTTTACTTTTAGTTCTTTTTCTTTTATTTGAGTCTTGGAAGTTATTACTACTGTAATAATCTCTCTTTATCATTTTTATTTCGTTGTTGTGCCAAGAGAAGCCCCTAATTTGAGTGAGGTAAGATTTAGGGATGTTGCTGTCCTGAAACAGATTTCGGTGCTGCACCGTAAAAATTCGTGAAAATTCTCAGAATATCTTTTTGACCTGCGATTTCTTGTGAATATGCCCCAGGTTATATACAAACTTTAATTAGTTATACACTTTTTAATTTGAGCAACAGAAAACCCTCTAAAAATTCGACTTTTGTCAGTTGTTCTGTTTTGACAGATTTCTGCCAATATTTGTGTTTGCCGCTCTATCGCTTTCTTTTTGAGTTATTTTAATCACGGAACTTTTGGGGAAGTTGCTACAGTAGTATATGCTTTATATGTGGTGGTTTTGAGTTGAAATCTGAAGCAAAAAGGGTTGATTCAATATTATGCTTACACTAATGTTGCTAATAGAATTGTGTTTAGTTTTGTATGAAGGAAGTTTTCAAGTGTAGGGATTGGAGAATGATGAGATGAGTTGAAGAATGGATAAAAGCTCAAGCTTGGGGATACCCACGCACCCCAAGAAATATCCAAGAAGTATAAGTGTCAAAGCTTGGGGATGCCCCCGAGGCACCCCTTCTTCATGGGCAAAAATCAGGTCACCTTTCAACACACTATATTTTTATTGCTTCGTGCATTATGCATTTTTCTTAGAGCGTCAGTTGTTTTTTAGTTTTTAGTTTAGTTTAGTTTTGTTTGCTACAATAAATGGTTGGACCCCAACAAATTTCCTTTGGAGAAGTTGCCTTGCTTTTCATTTGCCAAGAACACTCCGTTTTTCACTCTTATCGTTTCAACGAGTGTTCTTCTTTTTCTAGAACTGCGTTTAGCTTTCATTTTTCGCCTTGATTTGTGTTCTGATCTTGTTATATCTTTTCATCAAGGTGTATTATGACCTCTGGTCCATGTTGGTTTTCATCAAAAGAGTTGTTTCAAAAAAGTTCGAATGGTGTTAGAAAAGAGAAAAAAGCTTTATGCAAAAAAGTGGTACAAAAAGGAGCTTGTGTAGACTGCGGCCTAGGCTTTTGCATGTCGTGCTTGATGTCTTTTTGATAGTATGCTTAGTGGTTTTGCTGTAGCATGACTTGTCTCAAATGACTGAGATTGCTTAATGAGCCTTTGAAAAAATCATGCGTTGTTTTAATTATTTGGAAGCATTATTTTGGTTTTCTCCTTGATGCTTTATTTGGGTTGACTTGGTGCATGCTTACACATGTTAGACTCATACAAAGTCGCCATAAGCCTCTATGATCATTTAGTTTTTGACTTTTGATTCCATCTTATGCTTCTTTTAATGTTGCTTTGTGGCTTTGCATGATTATGGCCGTTATTGCTCTCTTAGTTGGTCGCTCCCAGTCTTTTGCTAGCCCTCATTTTGTACTGAGTATGAGCTCTACTCGTGCATCCAACTCCTAAAAACCAAGTTGTTCCATTGTGTCCACCATACATACCTATTAGCAATTTGCTATTCCAAAGTACATTTGACTTGCTTTTATCTATCCTTCAAATTAAACTCTTTTTGGTGTTATGCGGAAATTAGTCAGTAAAGCTCTCACGAACCTGATGGCACACTTTAGTTTTCTCATTTTAAAATTTGCCATTGTGGCTCTCTTATGTTGAGTTGTTATGCTTGCAAGTTGTAAGTTGGAAATTTGCCCATCCATGCCGTCATGGGGCAAGCTTTCAACATTGCACTTCTTATTGAGTTGATATCGTGATCTTTTGTTTATGGATACTCGCGATGTGAAATAAGTTGGGAATCTTGCGGGATCATGGAGTTTTTATATGTGTTAGGGAAACGCGTGGGCCGCTAATCTAAGCCATGCATCATTCATGGTGGAAATTTACAGCATGCCCATAGTGGACATTCGACGACGCATCTCAAAATAAAAAGCTATACCAATGGTAAATAAAAGAGATGCCGAGGTGTTCATTGTCTGTTTGTCCTGTCATTTTGATGTGGGCTTGTTCCATGTCATCGGGCACGGAGGTACCCCGTTGGCGGTTCTCAATGATACACATATATTTACAATGACAAGAGCTTGCTTGGGACTCTAAGTCGAGTAGCATGAGGTTTGGGTATTCATACTTCACGGGACACGAGGTTTTCAACTTATGATTTGTCAAGCATATGCATTATAAGTGTATTCACATTAACTCTAACCATTCAAGATGCCTATGATGGGAGCAATGAGAGCTCAAAGCTAGTAAGTACCATAATTTTTGAAGGTTTATAAAACTTGCAATCACTGCTTCCCTCTGCGAAGGGTCTTTCTTTTACTTTTATGTTGAGTCACCACCTTCTATCTTTATGCACCATCTAAGAGAGCATAGTTGTCATTCTTAGTATAATGTGCATTGTCCCAAAGTTTTCATTGATTGATTCATGATGTTGGTTTCACTTGTTCTTAAATTATTTGTATCTAGTCGCCCTCTTAAACTTGAAGGTGTCCTATGCATTTATGTTTTGCTCTCTCATGAAGGACAAGCTAAAAACCATTTGTATGTTTTTCCATATGATTTGAACACACATTTGACTTTCATTGTTTTATTTTCATGATCTTTTGTTTGTGTTCTTTTTCATGTTATAACATGGTTGCTAAGTTTCTTCTATCAAGATTATATCTTTTACGCCCATGTTTTAAGTTCTTTTGATCCCAGCGCACAACGCTTACATAGATGGTCAAGATTGTGTAGGTGCATGTCACCTCAAAAATTATTTCTTTTGTTATCACTTACCTACTCGAGGACGAGCAGGAGTTAAGCTTGGGGATGCTGATACGTCTCAAACGTATCTATAATTTTTGATGCCCCATGCTTGTTTTTACACCATTTGCTTAGTGTTTCGTTACACTTCGTGGCATTTTTATGCATTTTCCAGAACTAACCTATTAACGAGATGCCACAGTGCCAGTTTCATGTTTTCTGCTGTTTTTGTGTTTCAGAAAAGTTACACAGGAAATATTCTCGAAATTGGACGAAACAAAAGCTGAACATCCAGAAATTTACCAAAGCTTCCAGAGAACCGAAGAGGAGATGGAACCGAGCCAGGGGGTGGTCTATAAAGACCCCCCGACGGGAAAAACCTAAGTACCCGATCAATTTTCTAGAAACACATCGCGATCCGCCACCGTCGTCGACCCGAGATCGGGAGGGTCCAGAAACTCTTCCCGGCACCCTGCCGGAGAGGGGAATCACCACCGGAGGTCTTCTTCATTGCCATGCTTGCCTCCGGCGCGATGAGTGAGTAGTCTTCCTTGGACTATGGGTCCATAGAAGTAGCTAGATGGTTGTCTTCTCCACCATGTGCTTCATGTTTAGATCTTGTGAGCTGCCTTACATGACCGAGATCACCATTATATAATTCTACATGTTGTGTTTGTTGGAATCCGATGAATATTGGTGTTATGATTGAGTTGATGTGTTGAATACTATCTTATGTTATCTCTATGTTGTTTATGATCTTGCATGCTCTCCGTTGTTAGTAGCTATCTTGGCCAAGTAGATACTAGTGACTCCAAGAGGGGGTATTTATGCTCGATAGTTGGGTTCATGCCTCTATTTAATCTGGGGGAGTGACAGAAACCTCTAAGGTTGTAGATGTGCTATTGCCACTAGGGAGAAAACAACATTCTTGTGTCCAAGGGCATATGCTTTGTTTACATTACACACTTTGCTTAATGCAGTTATCTAATGTTCGCAACTTAATACTTGTGGGGTTCTCGGATTGATTCCCCACGAGTGGATTATTAGTCATAGATGCAGTAGGATGGCGGTCTATGTATCTTGTTGTAATGCCCAGAGTAAATCTCATAGTGATCCTCTTGACATATCACATTATCTTTATTCTATCAATTGCCCAACTGTACTTTGTTTACCCAGCATGTGTTATTTTATCTTATGGAGAGACACCACTAGTGAACTGTGGACCCTGGTCCTATTTCCATTATATTGCTATCACATGTTTACTTTACTCGCACTGTTTACTTTTGCATACTACTATTGTTTTCCACTCGATACGCACATTCCTTTGTTTACAGCAAACCGGTGAGATTGACAACCTCATCGTAAGTTGGGAGCAAAGTATTTGGTTGTGTTGTGTGCAGGTTCCACATTGCCGCTCGCAAAGCAAAGCCTGGACGAGGCGCCTTATAAATTGTCTGGAGCTGTCGCGAAGCTAGCAGGCATCACCTTCAGACGTTTGGCTTTTTCTTGGATTCGACAAACCATGGTTTCTTTCTAAGGGAAAAGCTTGTTGCTGTGCTCATCATACCATCCTCTTGGGGTTCTCAACTGGACGGTGATTTACATCAACACACCGTGCCGCATCAATGAGGTGTAGCATCATCAGTACTAGCACCAGAAAATTGCTCTTTCATAACAAGGTTCAATAAAGCAGGTTTAATCTCATAAAAATTCACAGCAGGAGCAGGTGGCGCAATAGGAGTGCAGATAAAATCACTATTATTAGTTCTAGTAAAGTCACACAACTTGGTGTTCTCATGAGTACCCATTCTAGCAAAGCTAAAAGCAGACAAAAAACAACTATAAAGGAAACTAATTTTTTTGGTATTTTTGATAAAATGATGCAAGTAAAAATAAAGTAAAAGCAAAACTAAAACAAAGTAAAGGATGTGCGTGCGAAACTCCCCTTGCAGAAATATTCTTTTTCCCCGGCAACGGCGCTAGAAAATTCATGCTGCTTGCGGAGGTGTTGATGTAAATCACCGTCCAGTTGGGAACCCCAAGAGGAAGGAATGATTAGTATAGCAGCAAATTTCCCCCCAGTAAGAAACCAAGGTTTGTCAGTCTAGGAAAAAGTCAAACTCCAGAAGGTGATACTTGCTAGCCTAGTGACTTCCAACAAGGGCGCCGTTTATGACACTTGTTAGTGCATCTTCAACTAGTAGCAACGTGGAACCTGCACACAACACAACCAAATAATTTGCTCCCAACTTACGATGGGGTTGTCAATCTCACCGATTTGCTGTAAACAAAGGTATGAGCATATCGAGTGGAAAGCAATAGTAGTATGCGAGAAAGTAAACAATGCGAGTAAAGTAAATAGGTGATAGCAATATAAAGGAAATTGGACCGAGGTCCACAGTTCACTAGTGGTGTCTCTCCATAAGATAAATAGCACATGCTGGGTAAACAAATTACAGTTGGGCAATTGATAAAATAAAGATAACGTGCATATGTCGCAAGGATCACTATGAGATTTACTCTGGGCATTACAACAAAATATATAGACCGCCATCCAACTGCATCAATGACTAATAATCCACCCACGGGGATATCGTTCGAACACCCCATGAGTATTAAGTTGCGAACAACAGATAACTGCATTAAGCAAAGTGTGTAATGTAAACAAAGCATATGCCCTTGGACATAAGAATGTTGTTTTCTCCCTAGTGGCAACAGCACATCTACAACCTTAGAGGTTTCTGTCACTCCCCCAGATTAAATAGAGGCATGAACCCAACTATCGAGCATAAATACCCCCTCTTGGAGTCACTAGTATCTACTTGGCCAAGATAGCTACTAACAACGGAGAGCATGCAAGATCATAAACAACATAGAGATAACATAAGATAATATTCAGCACATCAACTCAATCATAACACCAATATTCATCGAATCCCAACAAACACAACATGTAGAATTACATAACGGTGATCTCGATCATGTAAGGCAGCTCACGAGATCTAAACATGAAGCACATGGTGGAGAAGACAACCATCTAGCTACTGCTATGGACCCATAGTCCAAGGTAGACTACTCACTCATCGCGCCGGAGGCAAGCATGGCGATGAAGAAGACCTCCGGTGGCGATTCCCCTCTCCGGCAGGGTGCCGGGAAGAGCTTCTGGCCCCTCCCGATCTCGGGTCGACGACGGCGGCGGATTGCGATGTGTTTCTAGAAAATTGATCGGGTACTTAGGTTTTTCCCGTTGGGGGGTCTTTATAGGTGAAGGGGCAGCGTCAGAGGTGGACCAGGGGGGTCTCACCCATAGTGGGCGTGGCCAGGGGCTGGGCTGCGCCGCCCTATGGTGAGGCTGGCCCCTGGCTCGGCTCCGTCTCCTCTTCGGTGTTCTGGAAGCTTCGTTTAATATCTGGACGTTCGGCTTTTGTTTTGTCCAATTCCGAGAATATTTCCTGTGTAACTTTTCTGAAACACAAAAACAACAGAAAATAGGAAACTGGCACTGTGGCATCTTGTTAATAGGTTAGTTCCAGAAAATGCATAAAAATGCCACGAAGTGTAACGAAACACTAAGCAAATGGTGTAAAAACAAGCATGGAGCATCAAAAATTATAGATACGTTTGAGACATATCACGTATCAACCGTGCGGCTGAAGAACGTGCATCATGTTCCCTCAATCAATAAGAATCTTGTTAGCGGATCTCTTCTATGTCGGGATGGCTACAAGATAGTTTTTGAGTCCCATAAATTTGTAATATCCAAGTTTGGAAACTTTGTTGGTAAAGGCTATGAGTGCGGGGGCTTGTTCCACCTATCCTTGTCAGACGTTTGTAATAAAGTTGTTAACCATGTTTGCAACAATAGTTTATCAAATGTTTCGCATTCACCACTTTGTCACGTTAATTTTGGTTGTATGACGCGGCTAGCTAAAATGAATTTAATCCTTGAATTCACTGTTGTGAAAGGCTCCAAGTACCAAGTGTGTGTGCAAGCTAAGCAACCTCACAAGTCTCATACGACTGCAGAGGCAAGAGATTTGGCACCGCTAGAGCTTATAAATTCAGATCTTTGTGAGATGAATTGTGTTTTGACAAAAGGTGGAAAGAGATACTTCATGACTCTGAATGATGACTCCACTAGATACTGCTATGTGTATCTTCTGAAATCGAAAGATGAGGTTCTGAACTTCTTTAAAATCTATAAAGCTGAAGTAGAAAACCAACTTGATCAAAAGATCAAAACATCTTAGGTCTGATCATGGTGGAGAGTATTTTTCCAACGAGTTTGATTCTTTTTGTGCGGAACATGGTATAATCCATGAGAGAACGCTTCCCTACTCACCTCAGTCAAACGGGGTGGCCGAAACAAAGAACCGCACTCTAACTAATTTGGTTAACGCCATGTTAGATGTGTCGGGTCTTTCTCAGGCATGGTGGGGGGAAGCTATATTGATAGCTTGTCATGTCCTAAACCGAGTTCCCACAAAGAACAAAGAAATTACTCCATTCGAGGAATGGGAGAAGAAAAGGTTAAAACTCTCTTACTTACGAACTTGGGGTTTTTTGGCCAAAGTCAATGTGCCAATTCCCAAGAAGCGAAAGCTTGGACCAAAGACTGTTGATTGTGTTTTCCTAGGTTATGCTTTCCATAGCATTGGGTACAGATTCCTGATAGTAAAATCTGAGGTACCCGATATGCTTATTGGTATGATCATGGAGTCAAATGATGTGACTTTCTTTGAGGATATATTTCCTATGAAAGATATGCCTAACTCATCGAATCAGGAGATGCCTAGTTCATCTAGAGAGGAATTAGTTAAAATTCCTGAACCCACCATTTCGATAGAACACTTTGAAAATCCTGTGGAGAATGACGATGAAACTCCTAAAATGAGCAAAAGACAGAGGACTACAAAGTCCTTTGGTGATGATTTTATCGTGTATCTTGTGGATGACACTCCTAGTTCCATTACAGAGGCCTATGCATCTTCAGATGCTGACTACTGGAAGGAAGTTGTCCGTAGTGAGATGGATTCCATCTTGGCTAATGGAACTTGGGAGATTGTTGATCGTCCTTACGGGTGTAAACCTGTAGGGTGTAAATGGGTGTTCAAGAAGAAGCTTAGACCTGATGGTACTATTGAAAAGTAGAAGGCACGCCTTGTTGCCAAGGGTTATACCCAGAAAGAAGGTGAATACTTCTTGATACTTACTCACCTGTAGCCAGATTGACCACCATTCGAGTACTACTTTCCTTGGCTGCCTCGCATGGTCTTCTCGTTCATCAAATGGACGTTAAGACGACTTTCCTAAATGCAGAGTTATATGAGGAAATCTATATGGATCAGTGATGGTGCGGTGTTGATGTAGGAGTTTTGTAGATGACCGCCCAGTTGGAAACCCCAAGAGAAGGTATGATGAGCACAGCAGCAAGTCTTCCCTTAGTATGAAACTAAGGTTTATCGAACCAGTAGGAGAAAGAACCAACTTTCGAAGGTTGATGCTCGCTAGCTTCGCGACACCTCCGGACAATGTATGTATGGCGCCTTGTCCAGGGCGAACCTTTGCACCAGCAGCAACATGGAACCTGCACACAACACAACCAAGTACTTTGTCCCAACTTACAGTGAGGTTGTCAATCTCACCGGTTTGCTGTAAACAAAGGATTAAGCGTATCGAGTGGTAAAAGATAGTAGTTTGCAAGAATGTAAATAAAACAAGTAAATGGTAACCGGTAATAACAATGTAAAAGAATGGACTGGGGTCCACAGTTCACTAGTGGTGTCTCTCCATAAGATAAATAACATGCTGGGTAAACAAATTACAGTAGGGCAATTGATAGAATAAAGCAAGCGTACAAATGTCATGAGGATCACTATGAGATTCACTTGGGCATTACAACATAATACATAGACCGTAATCCAACTGCATCTATGACTAATAATCCACCCTCTGGATGTCGTCCGAGCAACCATTGGGTATTAAGTTGCAAGCAACAGATTATCGCCTTAAGCAAAGTGTGTAATGTAAACAATACAAATGTCCTTGAACACAAGATTGTTGTTTTCTCCCTAGTAGCAACAGCACATCTACAACTTTAGAGGTTTCTGTCACTCCCCCAAGTTACTAGAGGCATGAACCCACTATCGAGCATAAATACTCCCTCTTGGAGTCACTAGCATCTACTCGGCCAAGATATCTACTAGCAACGGAGAGCATGCAAGATCATAAATAACATAGAGATAACATAAAGATGATAAATCAATAGATCAACTTGACAAAGTACCAATACTCATCGGATCCCAACAAAAACAACATGTAGAATTACACAACGATGATCTTGATCATGATAGGCAGCTCACAAGATCTAAACATGAAGCACATGGAGGAGATGACAACCATCTAGCTACTGCTATGGAACCGTAGTCCAAGGTAGACTACTCACACATCACTCCGGAGGCAGGCATGGTGATGAAGAAGGCCTCCGGTGGTGATTCCCCTCTCCAGCAGGGTGCCGAGAAGAGCTTCTGGACCCTCCCGATCTCGCGTCGACAACGGCGGAGGCTTACAGTATGTTTCGTGGAAAATTGTTCGGCGCTTTAGGTTTTCCCGTTGAGCGAAATATATAGGCGGAAGGGCGGCGTCAGGAGGTGGACCAGGGGCCCACACCAGGCCCCGGCGTGGCCTAGGGGTGGCCCGTGCCGTGGGGTGGTGCGGCTGCCTCCTGGCCCCCCTCCGTCTCTGCTTTGGACTCCGTCACGCTCCGGGAAAAATAGGAACTTTGGCTTTTGTTTCGTCCAATTCCGAGAATATTTCCTGTGTAGCTTTACTGAAACACAAAAACAACAGAAACAGGGAACTGGCACTGTGGCATCTCGTTAATAGGTTAGTTCTAGAAAATGCATAAAAACGCCACAAAGTGTAACAAAACACAAAGCAAATGGTGTATAAATAAGCATGGAGCATCAAAAATTATAGATACATTTGAGAAGTATCAAGCATCCCCAAGCTTAACTCATGCTCGTTATCGAGTAGGTAAGTGATAACAAAACAATAATTTTTTAGGTGACATGCACCATCACAATCTTGATCAAACGATGTAAAGCATTGAGTGCTGAGATCAAAGTACTCTAAACATGGGCATAAAAGACATAGTCTTGACAATAAAACTTAGCAACCATGTTATAACATGAAAAGTAACACAAACAAAAGATCATGAGTAATAATGCATTGAAAGTCAAGTGTGTGTTTCAACCATATAGAAAAACATAGCAAAGTGATTTTCAGCTTGTCCTTCATGGAATATCAAAACATAAATGCATAGGACACCTTCAAGTTTCAGAGGGCGACTAGATACAAATAATTTAAGAACAAGCAAAACCATAATCATGAATAAATCAATAATAAATTTTGGGACTGTGCACATTAAACTCAGAATGACAACTATGCTCTCTTAGACGGTGCATAAAGGTAGAAGGTGGAGACTCAACATAAAAGTAAAAGAAAGGCCCTTCGCAGAGGGAAGCAGTGATTGCAAATTTTATAAACCTCCAAAAATTATGATACTTACTAGCTTTGAGCTCTCATTGCCCCCATCATAGGCATCTTGAATGGTTAAGGTTAATGCAAATACAATTATGAAGCATATGCTTAACAAATCATAAGTTGAAAATGTTGTGTCCCGTGAAGTACGAATACCCGAACCTCATGCTACTCTACTTAGGTCCCAAGCAAGTTCTTGTCATTGTAAGTATACATGTATCATCGAGAACGCCAACGGGGTACCTCTTGCCCGATGACATGGAACAAGCCCACATCAAAATGACAAGACAAATAGACAATGAACACCTCGGCATCTCTTTTATTTACCATTGCTATAGCTTTTTATTGTGAGATGCGTCGTTGAATGTCCACTATGGGCATGCTGTAAATTTCAACCATGAATGATGCATGGCTTAGATTAGTAGCCCAGGCGTTTATCTAACACATATACAAACTCCATGAGCTCACAAGTTTCCAACTTATCTCACATCGCAGGTATCCATAAACAAAAGATCACGATATCAACTAAATGAGAAAAAGTGCAATGTTGAAAGCTTGCCCCATGACGGCATGGCTGGGCTAACCTCCAACTTACAACTTGCAAGCATAACATCAACATAAGAGAGCCACAATGTTAAATTTATTAAAAGCAAAAAAGTAAAGTGTGTCATCAGGTTCGTGAGAGCTTTACTGACTGATTTTCACATAACACCAAAAAGTTTAATTTGAAGGATAGATAAAAGCAAGACGAATGTGCTTGGAATAGCAAATTGCTAATAGGTAGATATGGTGGACACATTGGAAAACTTTGGTTTTTGGAGAAGTATTCTCTCTCAGTATAAAATGAAGGCTAGCAAAAGACTGGGAGCGACCAACTAAGAGAGCAATAACGGCCATAATCATGCATAACGATAAAACATTATTAACCAAAGCATAAAGTGGTATCATAAGTCAAAAACCAAATGATCATAGAGGCTTATGGCGACTTGTTGGAGTCAAACATGTTGTAAGCATGTGCCAAGTCAACCCAAATAAAGCATCAAAGGAGAAAACCACAATAATATGCTCCCATATAACAAAAACAACGCATGATTCTTTCAAAGGCACATTAAGCAATCTCAGTCATTTGAGACAAGTCATGCTATAGCAAAGACTACTAAGCATACTATCAAAATAACATCAAGCATGACATGCAAAAGTCTAAGCCACAGTGTAAACAAGCTCCCATTTGTACCCCTATTGGCATGAAACTTTTTTCTCTTTTCCAACACCATTCAACCTTTTTGAAACCACTCTTTGAGATGAAAACCAACATAGACCAGTGGTATAAATACACCTTGATACAAAGATATAATAAGATCTGAACAAAAATCAAGGCAAAAAACGAAAGCTAAATGCAGTACTAGAAAAAGAGAACACTCGTTGAACGATAAGAGTGAAAACTAGAGTGTTCTTGGCATTGAAAAACAGAGTGTGTCTTCTCCAAAAGAAATTTGTTGGGGTACAACCATTTATTGCAGCAAACAAAACAAAATAAAACTAAAAGCTAAAGTAAAGACGCTCCAAGAAAAACGCATAGTACATGAAGCAATAAAAATATAGTGTCTTGAAAGGTAACCTGATTTTTGCCGATAAAGAAGGGGTGCCTCGGGGGCATCCCCAAGCTTTGACGCTTGTACCTCTTGGATATTTCTTGGGGTGACATGGGCATCCCCAATCTTGAGCTTTTCTCCATACTTCATCTCATCTCATCACTCTCCTTTCCCTACACTTGAAAACTTCCTTCATACAAAACTTCACACAATTCTATTAGCAACATCAGTGTATGCATGATAGTAAATCTACTCTTTTAGTTCAGTTTCAAACTCAAATATACCATCCGTTAAAGCATAAGATACTGTAGCAACTTCCTCAAAAGTTTCGTGATCAAAAGAACTAAAAAAGAAAGCGACCGAGAGGCAAACACAAATAGTGGCGGAATCTGTCAAAACAGAACAGCTGACAAAGATCGATTTTTTCGAGGATCTTCTGTTGCTAAAATCGAAAAGTGCAAAACTAATAGAAGTTTGGAAATAACCTGGGGCATGCGCACAAGAAACGCAGATCAAAAAGATATTATGAGAATTTTCACAAATTTTTACGGTGCAGCGCAGAAATCTGTTTCAGGACAGCAACTTCCCCAAATCTTACCTTCCTAGAATTAGAGGTTGTTCTTGGCACAAAAACGAAATAAAAATGATAAGGAGAGGTCATTACAGTAGTAATAACTTGCAAGACTCAACAAAAAGAAAAAGTACTAAAAAGAAAACATTGGGTTATCTCCCAAGAGTGTTTTTCTTTAACGCCTTTGAGCTAGGCGCAGAAAGTGGAAATCAAGTAATATCAAGTTATGAAGCATCAAGTTCATAATTTGCTCTAAGAATAGAGTCAAAAAGTAATTTCTTTCTCTTTCTAGGGAAGTGTTCCGTACCTTTCTTGAGTGGAAATTGATATTTAATGGTGCCTTCCTTCATATCAATGATGGCACCAACAGTTCTAAGAAAAGGTCTTCACAGAATAATAGGACATGAAGCATTGCATTCAACATCCAAGACAAGGAAATCAACGGGAACAAGGTTATTGTTAACCATAATAAGAACATCATTAATCCTTCCCAAAGGTTTCTTCTTAGCAACATCAGCAAGAGGAACATCAAAATAACAATTTTCAAGCGGTGGTAAACCAAGCATATCATAAATATTTCTAGGCATAATAGAAATGCTTGCACCAAGATCACATAAAGCATGACAATAAAAATCATTAACATTCATATCAATGATGGCCTCCCAACCATCCTCTAACTTTTTGGGAATAGAAACCTTTTGTTTCAACTTTTCTTCCTTAATTTTCATGAGAGCATTCGTAATATGCTTTGTAAAACCAACATTCATAGAACTAGCATTAGGACTCAAAGCAAGCTTTTGCAAGAACAAAATAACTTCAGATATATTGCAACCATCAACATCAAAATTATTAAAAGAAGCAGAGCTATTGTCTTCCATACTCTGAATTTTTTTAGCACTTTTTGTAGAAAAGGTTTTTGCAGTTTTAGCCTTTTTCGCACAAGGAGTAGGAGTTTTCTCTACACCAATCATAGTAAGAGGATTGCTAACATTTGAAACAACATCACTAGAGGTGGTAATAGTACAAACCTTCATATTTCTAGCCATCTTGTCTTCTCTTTCCCACCTAGCATGCAATTCTGCTAACATCCTAACATTTTCATCAATTCTAACCTGGATGGCATTCAAAGTCTTGCTTTCTTTCACATCATGAGGCAAAACTTTTAGTTTTAGAAGTTCAACATCAAGAGCAAGGCTATCAACTTTAGAAGCAAGAACATCAATTTTACCCAACTTTTCCTCAACAAATTTATTGAAAGCAGTTTGTTTACTAATGAAGTCTTTGAGCATGACTTCAAGATCAGAGGGCACACCCTAGTGTTGTTGGAGGAATTACCATAAGAGTTGCCATAACCATTACCATTGGTAGAAGGATACGGCCTATAATTATTGCTAGCAAAATTGTTCCTATAAGCACTATTGTTGAAATTATTATTTCTAATAAAGTTCACATCAACATGCTCTTCTTGAGCAACCAAAGAGGCTAAAAGAACATTATTATGATCAACATGAGATCTATCATTAACAAGCATAGCCATAATAGTATCAATCTTATCACTCAAGGAAGAGGTTTCCTCAACATAATTTACCTTCTTACCTTGTGGAGCTCTCTCGGTGTGCCACTCAGAATAATTTACCATCATATTATCAAGAAGCATTATTGCGGCGCCCAAGGTGATGGACATAAAAGTGCCTCCAGCAGCTGAATCCAAAAGATTTCTTGAAGAAAAATTTAGTCCTGCATAAAAGGTTTGGATAATCATCCAAGTAGTAAGTCCATGAGTGGGATAATTCTTTATCATAGATTTCATCCTTTCCCAAGCTTGAGCAACATGTTCATTATCAAACTGTCTAAACTTCATAATATCACTTCTCAAAGCTATAATCTTAGCAGGAGGATAATATTTTCCAATAAAAGTATCCTTACACTTAACCCAAGAATCAATACTATTTCTAGGCAAAGATAGCAACCAACCCTTAGCTCTTCCTCTTAAAGAGAAAGGAAACAACTTAACCTTAATAATATCACCATCTACATCCTTGTACTTTTGCATCTCACATAGCTTAACAAAATTGTTGAGAGGAGCTGCAGCATCATCAGTACTGGCACTAGAAAATTGCTCTTTCATAACAAGATTCAACAAAGCAGGTTTAATCTCATAAAAATTTGCCTCAGGAGCAGGTGGCGCAATAAGAGTGCACATAAAATCATTGTTGTTGGTGCTAGTAAAATCACCCAGCTTAGTGTTCTCAGGAGTACCCATTCTAGCAAAACTAAAACACGCAAGTAGAAATAACAACTATAAAGAAACTAATTTTTTGTATTTTTGATAAAAAGATGCAAGAAAAAATAAAATAAAGCAAAACAATAAAAAAGTAAAAGATTGGAAGCGAGAGACTCCCCTTGCAGAAATCCTCTTTCTCTCCAGCAACGGCACCAGAAAACTTGTTGATGGTGCAGTGTTGATGTAGGAGTTTTGTAGATGACCGCCCAGTTGGAAACCCCAAGAGAAGGTATGATGAGCACAGCAGCAAGTCTTCCCTCAGTATGCAACCAAGGTTTACTGAACCAGTAGGATAAAGAACCAACTTCTGAAGGTTGATGCTCGCTAGCTTCGCGACAGCTCCGGACAATGTATGTATGGCGCCTTATCCAGGGCGTAGCTTTGCACTAGGAGCAATGTGGAACCTGCACACAACACAACCAAGTACTTTGTCCCAACTTACAGTGAGATTGTCAATCTCACCAGTTTGCTATAAACAAAGGATTAAGTGTATCGAGTGGTAAAAGATAGTAGTTTGCAAGAATGTAAATAAAACAAGTAAATGGTAACCGGTAATAACAATGTAAAAGAATGGACCGGGGTCCACAGTTCACTAGTGGTGTCTCTCCATAAGATAAGTAACATGCTGGGTAAACAAATTACAGTTGGACAATTGATAGAATAAAGCAAGCATACAAATGTCATGAGGATCACTATGAGATTCACTTGGGCATTACAACATAATACATAGACCGTAATCCAACTGCATCTATGACTAATAATCCACCCTCCGGATGTCAGCCGAGCAACCATTGGGTATTAAGTTGCAAGCAACAGATTATCGCCTTAAGCAAAGTGTGTAATGTAAATAATACAAATGTCTTTGAACACAAGATTGTTGTTTTCTCCCTAGTAGCAACAACACATCTACAACTTTAGAGGTTTCTGTCACTCCCCCAAGTTACTAGAGGCATGAACCCACTATCGAGCATAAATACTCCCTCTTGGAGTCACTAGCATCTACTCGGCCAAGATATCTACTAGCAACGGAGAGCATGCAAGATCATAAACATCATAGAGATAACATAAAGATGATAAATCAATAGATCAACTTGACAAAGTACCGATATTCATCGGATCCCAACAAACACAACATGTAGAATTACACAACAATGATCTTGATCATGATAGGTAGCTCACAAGAACTAAACATGAAGCACATGGAGGAGATGACAACCATCTAGCTACTGCTATGGACCTGTAGTCCAAGGTAGACTAGTCACACATCACTCTGGAGGCAGACATGGTGATGAAGAAGGCCTCCGGTGGTGATTCCCCTCTCCGGCAGGATGCCGGGAAGAGCTCCTGGACCCTCCCGATCTTGCGTTGATGACGGCGGTGGCTTACAGTATGTTTCATGGAAAATTGATCAGGGCTTTAGGTTTTCCCATCGAGGGGAATATATAGGCGGAAGGGCGGCGTCAGGAGGTGGACCAGGGGCCCACATCAGGCCCCGGCGTGGCCTAGGGGTGGCCTGCGCCATGGGGTGGTGCGGCCGCCTTCTGGCCCCCCTCCATCTCTGCTTTGGACTCCATCATGCTCCGGGGAAAATAGGAACTTTGGCTTTTATTTTGTCCAATTCTGAGAATATTTCCTGTGTAGCTTTGTTGTAAATGAAGCTGATAAGTGTGTGTACTATCGCCATGGTGGGGCGAGGGAGTCATCCTATGTCTGTATGTTGATGATATACTGATTTTTTGGACCAATCTTGATGTTATCAAGGAGGTCAAAGACTTTCTTTCTCGTTGTTTTGAGATGAAAGATCTAGGAGTGGCTGATGTGATCTTGAACATCAAGTTACTGAAAGATGATGATGATGGTGGGATAACACTGCTTTAATCTCACCATGTGGAAAAGATCTTGAGTCGTTTTGGGTATAGCGACTGCAAATCTTCTCCTACACCATATGATCCTAGCATGTTGGTTCGAAAGAATCAGGGAGATCCTAAGGATGCTAAAGATCAGCAGAGATACTCTCAGATTATTTGCTCGCTTATGTATGTAGCCAGCGCTACGAGGCCTGATATCTCCTTTGCTGTAAGCAAGTTGAGTCGATTTGTATCAAATCCTAGAAATGTTCATCGGCAGGCCCTTGAAAGGGTTTTGCGCTATTTGATAGGCACTGTGAGCTATGGGATTCATTATTCAGGGTACCCAAGGGTACTTCAAGGGTATAGTGACTCAAATTGGATTTCTCATGCTGATGAGACAAAGGACACAAGTGGTTATTTGTTTACACTTGGTGTTGGCACTATTTCTTGGAAGTCTTGCAAGCAGACCATCTTAACGAGGTCAACTATGGACGCAGAACTCACAACATTAGACACAATCACTATCGAAGCAGAGTGGCTTCGTGAGCTCTTGATGGACTTGCCTGTGGTTGAAAAACCAATACCCGCAATTCCTATGAACTGTGATAATCAAACTGTGATCATCAAAGTAAACAGTTCTAAGGATAATATGAAGTCATCAAGGCACATGAAGAGGAGATTAAAATCTGTCAGAAAAATGAAGAACTCCGGAGTTATTGCGTTGGATTACATCCACACATCTAAGAACTTGGCAGATCCCTTCACAAAGGGTCTATCACGAAATGTTATAGATTATGCATCGAAGGAGATGGGTATGAGACCCACAATATAAGTTGTCCACAGTGGTAACCCACTCTATATGATCGGAAATCCCATGAATTAGAATTGGGAGACAAGCTGTTGGTCAATTGAGAGGAGAGTATCCCTATTTTGTATAATACCACTCCATGAAGATGCAGTACTTTCCTAATCTGCAAGGCAGGCTGATTTTATCTTAATGTGTTCTAAGTGGCTTACTTAAGCAGAGATGTTGTCCTGCAAAACATCTTTTAAAAAATGCACCTATGTGAGTCTGACTGTTAAATGTCGCAGTTTATGAGAGTTGGGTGCTCTTTAATAAACTCATGAAAGGCCTCGGAGTATGACGTATAAGCTCCAAACCATGGGAAAGTCCCACGATAGCCTAGTATCGGTCAAGGCTTTGTGTGAAACTAGATTCGCAGAAAACTTGCAGTTCAAGGACTAGTCCACTATTCAAGTAGCAGTCCAGTGTAGCATAGAGATGTAGGTGAAAGTTCAACTTAACAGTCTCCACTGCAGCACCGGTATATAAATAATGTTTTGGAACCTAAGGCAACTTTATGTGCCTCTAGGATTTGGTGGGGGATTGTTGGAATTTTGGCCTTTATGGCCCAGCCTATAAATAGAAAATCCAATAATTCCTAAATCCTAGAGGTCCATGTGGCCCATTCATGTATGACAAGGGGTGGAACAAATGTTTAGTCCCACCTTGCTAGTTTAGAAGGAGTTGGACCAACATATAAGGTGAGCTCTTCCCCTTGTGGTAAGAGTGTGTGAGAAGATGGCTCTCTCACACGCGCTCCTCCTCCTCCTCCGCCCGCCTCGCCACGCCTCGTCATGACGCGCGCGCCGCGGTTTGCGGAATGTGCCTCGGTGCCGATCCTTTCTTTTTTTCACGCATGACTGGACTACGGGACTAAACGGTCATACGAAAGCTGAAATGTCTGCCTGAATGGAAAATAAATACGAGTCTGTTCGGTTCATCTTCTGGCTGTTCGTTTCACCTCCCGGCGCTGCCTGTTCGCCTCCCTCTGTGGCTATATAAGAGAGGTCGCTCCTCTCAGCGTATACACAACACAGACCATCCACTGCCTCTTCGTTCCAGAGCACTACGCTGCCTCACAGTCTTCCACATCCCGTCCTGCGGCGTGCACCGTGAGCCGGGACAGTAGGCCTCCGGAACCCTGTCTCTTGCGATCCTGTACGGGAGAGAGGCGATAAGGTCTTTGGGGAGCGCTATGCGCGACTACTGACAAGTTCTTCATCACGGACGACCACGAGGAGGACGTCTTCCCCAAACGAGGACTTCTTCTCCGACATCGACGACCTCTTCAGCGACATGTCTCTCACCGACGACAACACCAACAACGGTTCTGCATCGGCACCGGCTCCAACACCGTACGTGTTTCTCTATCATCTATTTCAGATCATGCCCTTGTTCTTTGTGCTCTCAATCTGTCTAGACATGCTGTCGTTCAATCCAATATTGTTAGCAAATTGTCTAGACCTATTTCTTGTGTACTATCTACTGCGTATCATGATTAGTTTAATCTCTGTTAAATTAGTCATGTTCTGTTTACTCCTTTTACGGATTAAATTATTTGGCAAATTGCTCATTTTTTCAACAACATCTTGAGTTTGTTTTCATGTATTTTCGTAATAGTTTATATGCACGTGTTGTATGCATGTGGGAGTGGGACACAAATCACCACCTCCGGTTGGCATCAAGCTGAAGCGCTAGCTTTGCCAGTGGCCTTCCATGCGGATATTGTGAGGTTTTAGTCATCGATCCAGTCTGCCATATTACAATCCGGGGATGATGCTCTAATCGTTGTGACAATGCTATCTGAAATGATAGTCAAATATAATAGGGATTCAAAATATCCTCACGACAATCCTGATCTTGGTGTTGCTATCGATCTACTAGCTAGCGAGTAAACTAGTCCGGAGTCCGGACGACATGTGCATGGCATCGACACGTACGCAAACGGCCACATGATCCAAGGCCTACCTGGCTATCTTGTTGGGCAAATCTTAACACTCGAAAAGGGCAGCAGATGAGCACCGTGGACCAGCGTGTCCACTCCGTATAGATCGATCGTGGCGTCACGGGCGCTTAACCTGCACAATTATATGCGTGCACAGGCGTAGCGCAAACACATGTGATGGAGGCCGCATATGACCGGGGACCCCTATCTGGCGGTCGGTCGCTAGTTTTAATCTCAGCGATCGTTTTCCGACCATGTGCGGCCTAAGAAATAAATGCAGTCTACTCCCGCTCCTGCTGCTCTGCTGTCTTTTTGCAATAAATGCATGTACAGGTAGACTGTTTCCCATGTCAGGTGAAAAGATTCCCTAGTCCACTTGCGTTGCCTCCTAGTTAATTAGCATCTCACTCCTAATCACTGCATGCAAATTAGTATATTCACAGGGCGACGCATACATGCATTAATTTCTCATGCATGCAACGAATACTATATTCAATGTATTTTATCTTTTAAACAATTATTCCGATTAAAAATCTATTTTCACTAATAAATTAGTTTCGATGAGATCTTCAAAACTAGCACCCATATTGATATGTTCTGATGACTTTTTTTTGGCCAAAATTTATCAACGCTATGTATCTAAGTTATCAGTGGTAAATGTGAAAAATTATCAACCCTAAAAGTTTTATAGACCACATGTTATCAATCCGGTATTTTATTTTTCTGCAATTTTTTCTGATGAATTTTCCATTAACGAAAGTTTTGCATTCATTCACTATGGGACAAAAAAAGCTGCCATCAACGAGATTCTTTCTCAATTTAAAATTTCAAAATATTTTATATCTCAAATGAGAACACCAATTTAAAATCCGATTTTATCAGTAAATCAGTCTAGGCGAGATCTTCAAAACTAACACCCATGTTGATATATTTTGATAACTTTTTTTTCTGGGCTAAAAGTTATCAACCCTGAATACGTGATTTATCAATGATAAATTTTTAAAGTTATCAACCCTCAATACGTGATTTATCAACGGTAAATTTTAAAATTTACCAACCTAAAAATTTAATTTCATATAGAATATTTTGACATCTTATTTGCTCACAAGTTATCAACCCTCTACCTGTTATTTATCAACGGTAAATGTGAAAAGTTACCGACACCAAAACTTAATATCATATGGCATATTTTAACACCATTTTTTGCTCACAAAGTTATCAACCTCTCTTCCCATTAGTTATGAACAGTAAATGTGAGAAGTTATCAATCCTAAAACTTAATATTATTTAGAATATTTTGATGACTTTTTTCTAGGCTAAAAGTTATCAACCCTGAATACGTGATTTATCAACGGTAAATTTTAAAGTTATATCAACCCTCAATACATGATTTATCAATGGTAAATTTTAAAATTTACCAACCTAAAAAGTTAATTTCATATAGAAAATTTTGACATTTTTTTTGCTCACAAGTTATCAACCCTCTATCTATTATTTATCAACGGTAAATGTGAAAAGTTACCGACACCAAAACTTAATATCATATGGAATATTTTGACACCATTTTTCGCTCACAAGTTATCAACCTCTCTTCCCATTAGTTATAAACAGTAAATGTGAGAAGTTATCAACCCTAAAACTTAATATTATTTAGAATATTTTGACAACTTTTTTTAGCTCACAAGTTATCAACCCTCCGTCCGTTATTTATCAATGGTAAATGTGAAAAGTTACTGACCCAAAAAAGTTAATATCATTTAGAATATTTTGGCGACTATTTTAGCTCACAAGTCATCAACCCTCCATCCGTTATTTATCAATGGTAAATGTGAAAAATTACCAACCATCTTCCCGTTATTTATCAATGGTAAATGTGAACAGTGTTGACCTCAAAAGTTAATATTATTTAGAATATTTTGGTGATTTTTTGGCACATAAGTTATCAACCTTTTGCCCGTTATTTATCAACAGTAAATGTAAAAACTACCAATGCCAAAACTTATTTTCATATTGAATATTTTGACACCTTTTTTAGCTCACAAGTTATCAACCATCTGTCCATTCGTTATGAATAGTAAATATGTGAAGTTACCGACCCTAACAGATAATATCATTTAGAATATTTTGATGACTTTTTTAGCTCAAAAGTTATCAACACTCTACCCGTTATGTACTAATGGTAATCTAAAATGTTACCGACCCCAAAAGTTAATTTTCCCACTTGTTATAAGTGGTTATAAGTGGTCATCCCCACCCGATATTTCCCCCATAAAAACCACTAGCCCGAAAAAGGGAACTATACAATTTGGTCCAAAGGAACATGAATTAACGTACCAAATAACTAAAAAGGGAATTGTTAAAAGGGAATTGTATCAACTTTATTATACTTTATTTGAGTTATAAGTGGTTATAAGTGGTTTTCCCCACCCATTATTTCCCGTATAAAAACCACTAGCCCGAAAAAGGAATTGAGAAAAACCACTGGCCCAAAAAAGGGAATTAAAAAAGGTAATCCAATTAATATGGAATTTGATAAAAAAAGGAAATTGAAAAAACGGATTACGTGTGTGCATGTATGCCTTCTCAAAGCTATGCATGTATGAGATATAGCTAGCCTAGCATCTCTAAACTAATGCATGCATGGCTAACGAAAAGATTAAGGAACTAGAGTCAAGCACTCACATGCATGCATCTATCTAGCTAGTGGTCCAACCGTGTGTGAACATACAAGACAAGAAAATAGGTGTGAACGCATAATGAAAGGGAATAGGAGGGGACCGCTTTTTCTAGCTGACACAATGCATGAGAGCTGGACAATCATAGCGATGGAGCGCTCCGCGCAGACAGAAAGTGATTGCTCGAGCGATCGATCGCCGTAAAGGGAATTCGCATGTGACCGTCGCTTGTCGACAAGATTTGCACGCCGTTCAATAACAGCCTGTCTTTATTAATAATATTGTTAGAGGTATCGTCCGTGGCTCGTAAGTACGTTTTTAATCCACCAAAAGTACGCCTTCATCCAACTAAATAAAATTACCCACTACTGCCACCCATAAGTCAAAATAACGGTTTGGAAAAAATCCAGTGCGTCGCCCTCGCACCCGATCCTCGATGGCGGCAAGGATTCCCCGCGCGTCTCCGCAATGGCGGTCGTCCTTGCCTCGACGAGTAGACCGCTTACAGGCGGCTGGGCGCAGACCGGTGGCGGCGGCCGGAGGCCGAGCTGGCACGCTCCTGCATCCTCCATCGCCAGAGGACATCGTCAACAGCAGGGTAGTCGGCGTCAGCCGGAAGGGCAGCGGGCAGAACGGCCGGTGGAGCATGGCAACACGCGTCTCCGCAGTGGTGGCCATCCTCGCCCCGACGAGCAGGCCGCTTTACAGGCGGCTGAGCGCACACCGGTGGCGGCGGCCAGAAGCCGAGCTGGCACACTCCTGCATCCTACATCGCCGGAGGACATCGTCTCGAAGCTAGGGAGCAACAGGTTAGTCGGCATCGGCTGAAAGGGCAGCGGCAGCACAGCCGGTGGAGCATAGCAGCACGCCCGCTTGCGGTCGGGGCAGAGCAGGGTACGTGTGACGCAGCACGAGAGACGGTCGGTACGCTTACATGCGACTAGGAGCGGGCCGGTGGCAGCGGCCGGAGGCGGAGCTAGCACGCGTGGCAACGGGGTTGCGTGTGGTGAGCAAAGCTGAGTTGAGCCAGGGGTGAGGATGATGGAAGGGGATAAAGTTGGGGTCGTCGATGGTTGTACTGGGTCGGTTCCGCTAGGCCTAGCTCGTGTGGTGGGCCAAACAGGTATCACTGCTTCTTCTTCTTTTTTCCTATTTCTTTTTTCCATTTAATTTTAGAAAAAAAGAGAAGGAGAGGGCTTGGGAGAGGTAAGACCGCCGATGGAAAGCGTGTTGCATCGTGCCTAGCAAATGATTCATTGGCCATACCGATGACTGCACGTAGGCTAGATGTAAATCATGTCTGATTTTTTTGTTCATAATAGTGTTATTGTATTCACATGTGGTTTCTTATGCAAAGTATTTGATAAAAATATTACAATATTCCTTGCACCAAAATAAGAAATGCCACAATTAAAGAACTTTCGATCCATGCTCCCCACCTCTTTTTGCCCGTGATTTTTCTAAATCTTGCAGCTGCAGTGACTCACATCTTACAACAAGAATATTTGTATTTCTCAATATGTCTTTTTATGTTATGCTAATAAATGTTGGTTGTGATTTTTCTTTGTTATGGTGTGTTTTGGATAGGAGTATATACATAACGATAAAAGATATGCAATAAAATTAAATTGGAGCAGCACACGAGAATATTTGTTATTTTCGTAGAAGTCCGAAGTTGGTGCATGGATAAGGCGAATCCTCGCGGAACGATGGCCGTCGAGGAGCAGTCTGTGATGCTGCTACTCGAGCCAACTATAAATATGAATATGTACAGTGAGTTTTGAGTAATAAAAGGCAGTGGGGGACTCCCCTGCAGTAAAATGTTTCAAAATAACTATAGATGTGAAGGAGCCATCATCGGTCTATAGTAGCGACGTTAGCTAGGAACAACAATGACGACCATGAAGAGCCGACAGTGATAGGTAATGGCCGCGGATGGCACCTATGATTGAGAAGACCGTAGCAACGCACGGGTTGTTTGCTAGTTATTAACAACTTGTTATTAACAACAAGTCTCGCTCGCCGCAGAAAACTACAACAAGCGGAAGGGGAGTGGCAACGCAATTGGTACACGGCGCCGTGCTCCGTCGTCCACCACGCGAGACGACAACAGTGTACGTATGAGAAGAGATTTGGTGCACATGGGCACGACTGCACTCTCTATTTACAAAATTTTGAAAATTTTAAGATCTCACATTTTTATGTCTCCAAAAATTATGAGGTTAAATATATAGATAGATATATACAAGAGAAGTGTATGGAAAAAAAGTCTCATTAAAAAATACGTTGTATTTTTGGAAATATTAAAAAGATAAATTTCTGAGAGAAAATAGTAGTAAAATAATAGTACAATAGTATATTTTTTTGTCAGAAATTTGTCTTTTTTGTATTTCCCAAAATAAAATGTATTTTTTAACGGGACTTTTTTATGTGCGTTCCTCATGTATATATCTTTCTATTTATTTAACACCGTAATTTTTAAACACATAGAAGTGTGAGATTTTAAAATTTTCAAAAAAATGAAAGTAAAGAGATCACTGGTGCCCATGTGTTAAAGAGACTTTCCAACGTCGTATTCCTTATCCATCCATCAGTTACATCTTGTCTCCAGCCCGATACGCCCTGCCCCGTCGGTTCCCACGCGGGCATGCAACTTGCGACTACGACGGTGTAGCGAAAGGAGGTGGCGTCCGTGGGGTCTGCGACAAGCTCTTTTCTGTCGACATTTCTGGGTGGGCTTCACCAACTGGTCACAATGTAAAGAATTAGTACTCTCTCCGTCCCGATTTAAGTGATACAATCACCGTTTTGCAAAGAAGTTCTCATTCTTTTCCCGACCAACCCCGCCATCCCTATCTTCTTCGTTCCCAAACATCCATCGCGACCAAAACCAGCGTCGCCGATTGCTCCGCCGCTCCCTCGCGCGCGCTGCAACCTCGCCGTTGACCACGCCGCGCAGATCCTCCTCCTCCCTACGTACTCCCACGCTGATGTCGCATCCACAGCTGCTAGCCCCTCCATCGGCGAACCTGAGCACTCCTTAAAGATTCATTCTTGGGGTCGACCATGGCGATGCGGTGGCAGGGAACCCTAGCTCCAAGCCCTCCTCATAGCGCTCAACAGAGGGTGGATTCTCTGACCAGGTCCTTGTGTCCAGGGCAGCAAGGTCTGCTCTAGGTCCTCGTGTCCTGTATTTTATCAATTGGTTTCTCAGGTGCTGGCTTTGGGTCCTGCTCATGCAAGACGCAGCTCACAGAGGACGCGGAGACGAGGACCAATACTCTAATCACCCAAATTTTCATTTGTTTCACGGAATTTTGGGAAGCAATCATGTCAGGAAATAAATCATGAAATTTTGGGAACCAATTTACGAAACCAATCTCAGAATTTCAGGACTGCTACTAATCATCTGGAGTAATTCCAGGCAGAAACTTTCTTCAGCCACGACTTAGCGGGACTCGGGAGCAGCTTGTGGCCTGGAGCTAGAGCCTTTTACTCTTTGGGAACGCACTTGATGGAGGTAGGGATGGGCTTCTGCAGCTGACAAGGGTATAGCTAATAGAGCCCGTTACTTGTGTACCCCTGAGGCCCGTTAAGCTAGGCCCAAGAATAGTCATAGTCGAAGTACGAGTCTATGTCGTATACATATATTGTAATATGTATCGGATCCGACCGGTTCCTTGAGACCTGGCCACCTATATATAGGGGCCAGGAGAGGCCGGTCAGGGACAGATTGAGAGTAAGCCAAGTTGATCACCACGTTTATTCTTGATACACGCCTTGTTTGAATGATCTTTACCTTCGAGTTCATCCGACGCCCTATTCCCCCGATCCTAAGTCCTTCATCTTAGATAATTGTTGAGTTAACCCTCGTCAATTGGCGCCGACCGTGGGGACTCTGGGCGTTAGAATCATGAATTCAACGGTTTTTTCGCTCTTAGCCAACAGAAGTCCAGAAGTCGACGGAAACCAGATATCCTTTGGGACCGTTGATTTTCAGCCTCATCCACCAAACTTTACTCCAATATTCGAGAGCCTCGATCAAGAGATAGACCTGACGATCGGAAGCCTAAACTTTTGCGTCGGAACTTTGGGTTCGATTCGCCTTACAGATCCGGCGAAACCGGATCTGCCGGCAAGCGAAACCAAGACAATCGCAATGTCCGAATCATCGGTGGGCTCTTTCAGCGATGCAAACTCGCCGGTCAACTTTGCAACAACAGAAATTGCAGGAGAAAAAATCGAAGAACTCGACGAAACCATGGAGAATCTCGACCTAGGGGATCAACTCGAAGACCTCATGATCTGCTACGATGATGCTTCAGACAAATCAACAGACACATGGAAGACAGGACTAGAGCTTTATGAGGATGACAAAACTATCTTCTCAAGCTTCAACAGCAAGTTCGACAATCGGTACCAAGTATTCGCAATTGTAGGAGACAACTCAGAAGAATTTGATGACAACAACAACCCAGTACTCAACCCAGCAAACATAAACAGAGGAGCAAATCACCTAACGGAAGGCGAAACCGCAGACTCTCTGGCGAGCAGGGAAAAAGTTTGACTATCAGTCAAGGAGTGGAACATAGTCAAAACAGCCGTAGAACACGGTATGCCCATACCAACAGATGCAAGCAAGAACATGCTCTTAGGGTACCATTATGCCTTAAGACAACAATCAAAGCAACTAGCAAGAGAAAGAAGCGAAATACAAAAAAGGAAAGATTCAGCCATTGCAGCAAGCGCAACTCTTCATAAAGCACGCAGCGACGCATTGTACACAAACAGCAAAAGGCACCGCAGGCACGGATCAAGAGTTGAAAACCTCGAACACTCAGAAAGGCGAAGCCTCTCCAAAAACCTTGACTCGTCCTTCCTATCGATCGACGAACAAGGCAATATCATACCAAAGACACCAGAAGCAGCGCTTGTGGCTGCACAAATGTATCTGTACACAACACGGCCAAGTCCAGGAGACCCAAGGGAACATATGCACCGGGCAGCACTGCAAGGATTAAGAATGGTAGGCAACAAGTTGACAGCAAAATAAGAGGAGGTATATCGCAATAAAGGAACACATAAGCCTAGGTCACCACTCCGTCACAGCAGTCCTTGGCGCCAGAGTGGTAGCCGACGATCTAGATCATCATCGCCAAGACACCAGAAAAGCCCAAAGCATGGAGGAACCCGAAGGTCCAAGACTCCCACCAAGGCATATGACTACGAAGACGACGAAAAAGAGATGGGAGCGTCATGCTTTACTCATAGAGTTCAGGACAACACCAGTACCCAAGGGTTTCAAACTACCCCACGATCAGCAAAAATACGATGGATCCCAGGAGCCACAATCATGGCTCTCAGATTACCTGCAGGCAGTCAAAATATTAGGAGGAACGAAAGAGACAGCAATGCAAAGTATGCAATTACACCTCATCGGCGCAGCCTGGTCATGGTTGAGTAAATTAGAAAGAGGAACAATTGGAAGCTGGGAGGAACTCACAAAGCAATTCACGAGTAACTTCAAGTCAACATACAAGCGGCCAGCATCGATAGAAGAAGTCAAAGCTTGCGTACAACAACGCAATGAGACACTTAGGTCATATATTCAAAGGTGGAGCATCATCAAGAACTCCGCAGTCAAAGTTTCAGATGAGAGAGCAATTGATGCCTTCACGCTTGGGTTGCGACGAGGAGACCTAGTTGAAGAAATGGGCTGAATCAAGCCAAAGACAGTATCAGATCTAATGGACATAGCAAACAGCTTTGTGGATGGAGAAGATGCATGCAATAACAAACGGACGCGATCACCAGAAGATGACATGGGAAATAGATACACTGGCCAAAGGCGAAGATCCCGTAGCTATGACAACTATGGTTCTCACAGTCAAGTAGCCGTGGGATATAAAGACAATAACTATCAAGGAGATGACCGCAGAAACTCAGGATACCGCAGCTACGGCAGAGAAGACTTCAGCAATAGCAAAAGGTTCCAGTCAAGAGAACCTCGAGAATACAACCCGTCACCAGAAGATATGCTAAACGGACCATGCCATATACACTCCATGTTCGTTGATGGGAAAAGGGTGTCGAGAAACGCAATGAAAGATTGCAAAACATTCCTAAAGCTTCAGGAGGCAGCAGTCAACAAACAAGCCGAAGCAAAGAGGCAAGGTTATGAAGGAAACACAAGCAATGGACCTACAATGATTCAACAGGAAAACAATAGAGCTTCACAAGGTCAAAACCAGCCAAGCCAAGGAAACGACAATGACAGAGGATATATCCCGTCCAAAGGGCACATCACAGCAATGATATAACCAGTCCCAAAGTCGAACAAAGAGGAAAAGAGTATAACTCGACAAGTGAACCTAGCAGTAACATCGCCTCCAGCAACCACGGAACATCTACACTGGTCCGAACAACCCATAGAATTCAGCAGAGAAGATCACCCTATAACAGTACCTCGGCCGGGAAACGCGCCTTTGGTACTCAAAGCTCAGATCGGGACATACGACATTGAAAGAGTGTTCATGGATGCAAGGAGCGAAACAAACCTGATATACGCAAAGACACTTCGAGCAATGCACATATCACTGGAATTCCTGAAGCCAACAGACTGCTCCTTCCATGGAATCGTACCAGGGAGTGCCAACTATCCATTGGGTCGAATAGCACTCAACGTTTGCTTCGGTAATCACCAAAACTATGGAAGAGAAAAGCTCGACTTCGAAGTCATGGACTGGCCCTCCCAATATCACGCGATCCTCGGGCGACCCGTGTTTTCACAATTCATGGCGGTACCTCACTATACGTACCTGGTATTCAAGATGCCAGGACCAAACGGGATTATCACAGTAAAGGGAATCTTCGAACTCTCAGATCTATGCGAAAAAGAATTCCACAAAATGGCGCAAAACTTTGGCATGATAGCCAACTATGGAGAACCTAAGGGTAAAGCAGCAAGCATGACTACAGGTGTCACAAAACAACTAGAAGGACATCCAGCAGAGCCAAAAGCAAAAAAACTACGAGTACAGTCATCAGACCCAAAGGAAACTGCAGTGGAAGAAGAGAATATCTCCATAACATAGACAACAAGCGTACGGAAAATGTTAGGAAAGTAGAGTAGGAAAAATAAGGCTATTAAGCCACGAGTTATCCTAGGGCAATGCCCTCTAGACCCATAACACAGGTCACTGGCAGGGTCTCTTGGGACAACCCATGTATCTTATATTCAGGCATAATAAAAAAAGACAAGTTCCTCCTTTTCGAGTCTACAAGTCTTTGCAAAACAAATATCAAGCTCTACACTATGGAATTGCAGCAAACACACAAACAATTATTAATGCCTTGAGCACAAAGTTTCTGGCAAACAGCCCCAGAACATGAAAACTCTCGCGTTTCATAAAAAAACCGTATATACAACAATAGAACATTACAACATTGGTTGATCTGAATCATCTACCATGAGAGGGTTCAAATAATGATGCTCGCGTTAAAATCTAGCATCCTCTTAAAGCAACCTAGCTATGATTTGTCTCGCCGGCTGAAGTGTGGCATCCATATGGACCTGCAGCTTCGCGCGCCCTGGAGGCAAACTCAGAGACATGGAACTATAGTTCAGCCTTGGATGCCACTTGCGTATCCATCCAAGAGCAAAGTTAGCACTAGCTACTAAGTTTAGCTCTATCAAACGATAAATTCGTTGGCTCGATCTAAAAGCGTCGAGCCGCTGCTTAAAACTTTCCGGCGGGGGATTGCGAGGAAGCATAACGGAGTACATGGTTGTCAATGATCTTTGACAACCATCGACCGCTTCCCCAATATGCTGAGCGCGATCATGCAGAAGAACAATGGCGCTGCGATGCCACGGATCAACCCACAAAGTATCAGTATCCCTCGACGCCCTTTCTAGATCCACAATTCGCTCGGAAACCCGATGATCCTCGTCAGTGGGATGCAAGCAAGTACCTGGAAGACGCAAACTCATCAGAGTACAAAGTCAAGAAAATCAGCAAACTCAAAAGGGTCTCAAGAAAACTCACATTTAAGCTACTCGCACGCTGACTCGATATCTCAACAAGATAAGAATCACATTCCTTGAGGTGCATAACCTGGGCCACCAAACCAGACACTTTATCTTCAAGCGCAGACACCTGCCTCATCAAGCTATAAGATTTCCTAGCCTGGTCCAAGGCAGACTTTGCTTGACTCTTCAGCAACGACAAGCGACCTTACAGGTCTGAAATCCTCGACAAGTGCTCAGCACATCGACAAGGGGAACGAAGAGGAGATGGAACACCAAAGTTGGACACACTGGCGGGTGGCGAGTAGCGATCACGGTTCGGTGATCCACCGACATACACAGGCTGGAAGGCAAGAGAATAAAAGAAAAACAACTCAAAAACACATCAAATGACCAAGCGTCACACTTCATAAAGCAAAAACATTTACAGGAAGTACAGAATTCCCCGATAGCATATCGGCAAAAGATGGAAAGGTCTACTACAGCAACTTGAAAATAAATTTCCAAAGAATCTAGTGGGGATCAATTCCCAGGAAGGACTCACAGAGGGTGATGAAACAGGCAATGTGTAAAATGGAGTTCGGCGTGAGCTAGTGAAGTTGCACGCCATAAACAAAGAGGATTCCACGAAGAAATTCGTGGGCAGGAAGAGAAAGACCACGGAGAAGGAAAACAAGAAACATCACCCGATAACTGCTTGGGGTCTTGGGGATGCGTTCGGTGCTAGGGAAGACGATCTGCTCCCCTCCGACGAGGAACCCCTCCCTCTGAGCCTTGGTCAGATCGGATTCTTCGAATTCAGAGGGAACCCAGCTGGTCGCCGTGTTCCCACTCTTCTTCTTCGTCATCTTTTCTTTGTGTGCAACCTTCTTTGTGGGCATTCGGAGGAGCTGCGCTCGGGAGCTAAAACTCAAGAGTGCAGGGAAGATGAAGCAATAGCGGCGGCGGAGAGGCAGAGAGCTGGTAAATGGTAAAAACATAAGTCTCCCCCTTATAAAGCTTCCTAAGAAAGGAACATGGGCTGAGACGTGGCGCGCAAAGAGGAAGCGGTAAGCCCACTAACGGGCAAAAAAATGCAAAATTACTGGGCTGCCCACGTGCAACGGTCAGCGTCCAGTCAAATCACATAGAGAGTGACTCTCTCAATGACGTCACAAGCATTAAGTCACCGAAAAATAAGAAATCAGGATACGATTCGAAATCATGGCTCCCCACAAGAAATTCAGTAATAGCTTCGGGTGCTACTCTAATCATCGGTGCTGATCAAAGTACCTGACGAATATTCCACAAGTAATACAAGGCAGCAGTGAAGGAACACTTATCTTTGAGTCTATACCCAAAAATACTTTCGACCATAGCCTCGGGGGCTACTACCATCGGGAGCGCTAGGCGCGCACCCGATGATATTATTACGCACAACAAGCAGCGACGCGAAGGATGTGATTGCAGTGCGGTGATGATGTAGATGACCGACCAGTTGGGAACCCCAAGGGAAGGTATGATGAGCACAGCAGCAAGTTTTCCCTCAGTAAGAAACCGAGGTTTATCGAACCCGTAGGAAAAAGCCAAACTTCAGAAGGTGATGCCTGCTAGCTTCGCGACAGCTCCAGACAATTTATAAGGCGCCTCGTCCAGGACTTTGCTTTGCACCAGCAGCAACGTGGAACCTGCACACAACACAACTAAGAACTTTGCTCCCAACTTACGATGAGGTTGGCAATCTCACCGGTTTGCTGTAAACAAAGGATTGAGCGTATCGAGTGGAAAACAATAGTAGTATGCAAGAAAGTAAACAGTGCGAGTAAAAGTAAACAGTAATAGCAATGTAAAGGAAATTGGACCGGGGACCACAGTTCACTATTGATGTCTCTCCATAAGATAAATAACAACATGCTGGGTAAACAAATTACAGTTGGGCAATTGATAGAATAAAGATAACGTGCATATGTCACGAGGATCACTATGAGATTTACTCTGGGCATTACAACAAAATACATAGACCACCATCTAACTGCATCTATGACTAATAATCCACATGCGGGGATATCATCCGAACACCCCTCGAGTATTAAGTTGCGAACAACAGATAACTGCATTAAGCAAAGTATATAATGTAAACAAAACGAATGTCCTTGGACACAAGAATATTGTTTTCTCCCTAGTGGCAACAACACATCTACAACCTTAGAGGTTTCTGTCACTCCCCCAGATTAAATAGAGGCATGAACCCAACTATCGAGCATAAATACCCCCTCTTGGAGTCACTAGTATCTACTTGGCCAAGATAGCTACTAACAACGGAGAGCATGCAAGATCATAAACAACATAGAGATAACATAAGATAATATTCAGCACATCAACTTAACATAACACCAATATTCATCGGATCCCAACAAACACAACATGTAGAATTACATAAAGATGATCTCGATCATGTAAGGCAGCTCACGAGATCTAAACATGAAGCCCATGGTGGAGAAGACAACCATCTAGCTACTGCTATGGGCCCATAGTCCAAGGTAGACTACTCAATCATTGCACCGGAGGCAAGCATGGCGATTAAGAAGACCTTCGGTGGTGCTTCCCCTCTCCGACAGGGTACCGGGAAGAGCTTCTGGACCCTCCCGATCTCGGGTCGATGACGGCGGCGGATCACGATGTGTTTCTAGAAAATTGATCGGGGTTTAGGTTTTTCCCGTCGAGGGGTCCTTATAGGCGAAGGGGCGGCGTCAGAGGTGGACCAGGATGGCCTCACCCATAGGCGGCACGGGCTAAGGGCTGGCCACGCCGCCCTATGGTGTGGCCAGCCCGTAGCCCCCCTCCGTCTCCTTTTCGGACTTCTGGAAGCTTCGGTAAATATTAGGAGGTTCAGCTTTTGTTTCGTCCAATTCCGAGAATATTTCCTGTGTAAGTTTTCTGAAACACAAAAATAGTAGAAAACAGGGAACTGGCACTATGGCATCTTGTTAATAGGCTAGTTCCGGAAAATGCATAAAAACGCCACGAAGTGTAACAAAACACTAAGCCAATGATGTAAGAACAAGCATGGAGCATCAAAAATTATAGATATGTTTGAGACGTATCAAGCATCCCCAAGCTTAACTCCTGCTCGTCCTCGACTAGGTAAGTGATAACAAAGAATAATTTTTGAGGTGACATGCACCAACACAATCTTGATCATCTATGAAAGCATTGAGTGCTGGGATCAAAAGAACTTAAAACATGGGCATGAAAGACACAATCTTGATAGAAGAAACTTAGCAACCATGTTGTAACATGAAAAAGAACACAAATGAAAGATCATGAAAAATGAAACAATGAAAGTCAAACGTGTGTTCAAATCATATGGAAAAACATAGCAAATGGTTTTCAGCTTGTCCTTCATGGAATAGTAAAACATAAATGCATAGTACACCTTCAAGTTTAAGAGGGCGACTAGATACAAATAATTTAAGAACAAGTGAAACCAAAATATTGAATCAATCAATGATAAACTTTGGGACTATGCACATTAAACTCAGAATGATAACTATGCTCTCTTAGACGGTGCATAAAGGTAGAAGGTGGAGACTCAACATAAAAGTAAAAGAAAGGCCCTTCGCAGAGGGAAGCAGTGATTGCAAGTTTTATAAACCTTCAAAAATTATGGTACTTACTAGCTTTGAGCTCTCATTGCTCCCATCATAGGCATCTTGAATGGTTAAAGTTAATGCGAGTACAATTATGAAGCATATACTTGACAAATCATAAGTTGAAAACCTCGTGTCCCGTGAAGTACGAATACCCAAACCTCATGCTACTCGACTTAGAGTCCCAAGCAAGCTCTTGTCATTGTAAGTATACACGTATCATCGAGAACCGCCAACAGGGTACCTCTGTGCCCGATGACATGGAACAAGCCCACATTAAAATGACAGGACAAACAGACAATGAACACCTCGGCATCTCTTTTATTTACCATTGGTATAGCTTTTTATTTTGAGATGCGTCGTTGAATGTTCACTATGGGCATGCTGTAAATTTCCACCATAAATTATGCTTGGCTTAGATTAGCGGCCCAGCCGTATCTCTAACACGTATACAAACTTCATGATCCCACAAGATTCCAAACTTATTTCACATCGCGAGTATCCATAAACAAAAGATCACGATATCAACTCAAATAAGAAGTGCAATGTTGAAAGCTTACCCCATGACGGCATGGTTTGGCTAATTTCCAACTTACAACTTGCAAGCATAACAACTCAACATAAGAGAGCCACAATGTCAAAATTTTAAGAACGAGAAAAGTAAAGTGTGCCATCAGGTTCGTGAGAGCTTTACTGACCAATTTTTGCATAACACCAAAAGAGTTTAACTTGAAGGATGGATAAAAGCAAGTCAAATGTACTTTAGAATAGCAAATTGCTAATAGGCATGTATGGTGGACACATTGGAATAACTTGGTTTTCGAGAGTTGGATGCATGAGTAGAGCTCATACTCAGTACAAAATGAGAGCTAGCAAAAGACTGGGAGTGACCAACTAAGAGAGCAATAACGGCCATAATCATGCATAGCGACAAAATATCATTAAGAGAAGCATAAGATGGCATCAAAAGTCAAAAACTAAATGATCATAAAGGCTTATGGCGACTTGTCTGAGTCAAACATGTGTAAACATGCGCCAAGTCAACCCAAATAAAGCATCAAGGAGAAAACCAAAATAATGCTTCCAAATCTATCTATTATATACTAAAAGCACAATACGGAAGTCTAAAATAGAGACACCACGTTAATCCACATCATCAGAATTATTTTAACTGTTAGATCTGTAACTTACGGCTATGATTTAACGAAAATTATGTAACTTTATTATAGACGCATGTCTAACACGTAAACTGGGCCCAAACAATTTTTTGTGTCCAAGCCGGATAATACTCTTACGTGTCATCAAAGGAAAAAAAGAATTTTATTATAGACAATACTCTTACGTGACAGTACTCTTACATTTGGTATAGTTTCCTTCCATATTCAATACTCTTACGTGACAATAGTTAAAATCAAAACCATTCCACATATATTGTGGACTGTTCACGTCACATTACCGGCAGTACTAAAAGTGTATCGCCGCAGGACTCTGCTCTTATCCGTTAAAAAAACATACAATAATATAGCTGGTCGCAAGGCATGATATGCCATAATATACATGCAAACTATACGAACATTTTACATTCCCTTTCAATGTAGCCCTACCTAATAAGTAGGACATGAAGTGAAACTAATTCCAAAAATAGCAAGCATGGAATTAAAATATTTTCACTATACTACGAAGAATTGGAATAATTTCGTAAGATAGTATATATTCCACGCATACGTTGTAATCTAGAATTTCCAAAAATCTTGGCCGCGTAAAATTGTCTCGATAATTTCCAGAAAACTTGCCAAGTTAAAAGGTCATGATACAAAGTTAAATTGTAATGCATCGGGACCAAAATTTTAGCAATATATATATTTGGACACTAAATTGTGTGTGAACTTTGGATAAGAAATAAAAAGGAAGTGACAAGTAAGTTCATATTTTTGACAACATAATTCAAGGAAATTACCCCATAGGTATCCATTGTATTGAGTCCATAATAGGTTAATTTGTGTTATATTTTTATATGGCAAAGTATTTGAATTATATGATATAAATAGATAATATATATCTTTGGATGAGGAATTCATGTGTGAGTTTGTAAATAAGAAATAAAATGGAAGTGGCGGGTAAGTTAGTATTTTTTTGACCACTTACAATGGGGTGACATCCTGCTAGGTATTGATTTTATGGAGTCCATATAGCTAATTTCGTAAGATTTTATATGAATATACTAGGAAATAAAAAACTATTAGTATGGTTGAATAGTACAAGTATTTTTTGTATATGAAATCCATAGACAATCCATAAATACCTTAGTTCAAAATAAATCTGTATACAACTTTGTATTATATATGAAGTCTACATTAACTACTAATAAAATTGTATACCATGTTTTCATGAACTCCACAAAGTGATATTATTATTCTGATGTCAAAATATACTACTACACATGCACAATTTGTGCTTAAATGATATATCTTTTATCCATCAAATTAGGCATAAAATATAATAATTTCAACGAAAAAGATCAGTAATAATTGCATTGTAATCATACCTTAAAACATCACTAGTCCTTATAAATCATGACCATTCACATGTTACTTAAGAGAAAAGGTGATAAATCAACTCCTAGATTATATTCCATGAAGGAAAAAGGTGAAAGAAGTGACCCTAGCTCACTTGGTTAGATAAGTAGATGTACAACTCAGCCACCCAAATTTGACTCCCCTTTGAACCCATATTTGGGTTCTAATTATTTTGAAAATAAAATCAATGTAGGGGCTTCCCCTACCAAAATAATTTTGGGAAATAATTCCACAAAGATGATACTTTGTCATACAAAAATTGCAAAAAAAATAAACTAGAAATAAGTACAGACAAAATTATCACAGTGGTACCTTTGAGAGTGTATGCATATCTAAAGCATCATGTATTTTGCAATGAAGGGGATAATGAGAGAAAAACATTTGTATAGCATATATGCACATGATAATTGAAAAAATATTCCATCTTAATTACATAATCGCTTTGTTCCTTGATATAAGGTGTATAGTTTTCTATAAAAATTTCAGAATATAAGGTGTATTCAGGGATTGTGGGATTTCCTAAGCTAATTTAGGATTCAATCTGATTAGAAGAGAGAGGATTTCTGGATTTTCCTAGCTTTTCTATGGTCTCACGTCGATCACCTAGCGGTATTAACATGTAAAAGCAACAAAATTTGCCTTTTAGCATGTGCGGTAATATTTATGCAAGAAAACTATACACCTTATATCAAGGAACTGAGGGAGTCTTACTTTATCTCGGAAACATAATTGTATACAGAAATGTCAAATGGATCCATGTGCAAAAATCATGTTTTTTTGCAATGAAGAAAACAAATGAGAGAAAACAAATTTATACAATAAAAAATAAATTTCAACATACTAAATACTAAAGATGATTCCCTCGCATTTGCGAGGGCCACCTTGCTAGTAATAAAAACAACGCATGATTTTTTCAAAGGCTCATTAAGCAATCTTAGTCATTTGAGACAAGTCATGCTACAGAAAAACCACTAAGCATACTATCAAAACGATATCAAGCACGACATGCAAAAGTCTAAGCCGCAGTCTAAACAAGCTCCTTTTTGTACCACTTTTTTGCATGAAACTTTTTCCCTTTTCCAACACCATTTGAACCTTTTTGAAACAACTCTTTTGATGAATACAAACATGGACCGGAGGTCAAAATACACCTTGATGCAAAGATAAATCAAGATCTGAACAAAAATCAAGGCGAAAAACGAAAGCTAAACGCAGTTCTAGAAAAAGAGAACACCCGTTGAACGATAAGAGTGAAAAACGAGTGTTCTTGGCAAATGAAAAGCAAGTAAATCTCCTCCAAAAGAAATTTGTTGGGGTCCAACCATTTATTGCAGCAAACAAAACTAAACAAAACTGAAAATTAAAGTAAAGACGCTCCAAGAAAAATGCATAGTGCATGAAGCAATAAAAATATAGTGTGTTGAAAGGTGACCTGATTTTTGCCGATGAAGAAGGGGTGCCTCGGGGGCATCCCCAAGCTTTGACGCTTGTACCTCTTGGATATTTCTTGGGGTGCGTGCGCATCCCCAAGCTTGAGATTTTGTCCATTCCTCAACTCATCTCATCATTCTCCAATCCCTACACTTGAAAACTTCCTTCATACAAAACTCAACATAATTCTATTAGCAACATTAGTGTAAGCATAATAATGAATCAACCCTTTTTTGGTTCAGATTTCAACTCAAAACCACCACATATAAAGCATATACTACTGTAGCAACTTTCCCAAAAGTTTCGTGATCAAAAGAACTCAATCAGAAAGCGATCGAGAGGCAAACACAAATAGTGGCAGAAATCTGTCAAAACAGAACAGCTGACAAAGGTCGTTATTTTTGAGGGTTTTTTGTTGCTCCAATCAAAAAGTGTAAAACTAATGAAAGTTTGGATATAACCTTGGGCACGTGCACAAGAAATCGCAGGTCGAAAAGATATTCAGAGAATTTTCACGAATTTTTACGGTGCAGCACCAAAATCTGTTTCAGGACAGCAACATCCCCAAATCTTACCTCACTCAAATTAGAGGTTTCTCTTGGCACAACAACGAAATAAAAAGGATAAGGAGCAATTATTACATTAGTAATAACTTCCAAGACTCAAATAAAAGAAAAATAACTGAAAAGAAAACAATGGGTTATCTCCCAAGAGTGCTTTTCTTTAACGCCTTTGAGCTAGGCGCAGAAAGTGCAAATCAAGTATTTTCGAAAGAGGCATTAAGATTAATTACAGAAGTCTTTTCAATAAGACATTGTATTGCATCCATATAAATTTTTGAAGATCCCTTGTGATCACGCTTTGGTTCACTTAATTCACTAAAAATATTTTCAAGGCAGATCCAATCAAAATTATTTTCCAAAGCCTCATGCAATCCCAAGAGTTTGCTAGGTATTGGTACTTTGGTTTATTCATTGTTTGTACCAACAACCTCTACATGCGAGCCAAGCATATTAAAACGCTTAAAAACTTTCCTAGCTTCAATGGCAATATCTCTAAATTCTCTACGCAAAGTCTCCAAGATAAAATCTTTCTTTTCGGAGTCTTCAATATCATGAAGCTTAAGAAACATGTGTTGCATAAAAGGATTAAGGCTAGTAAACCTAGCTTCCAACATGTGAACTAAATAAGCAGAAGCAACTTCATAACTAGGAGCAAGCTCAGCCAAAGATTTATCCTCAACATCTTTATGCATGCTAATATGATTAAAGAACTCCTCAATGTTACTTTTCCCAATAATAGAACCACTACCTACTGAGAGGTCCTCCAAAACATACTTAGGGAACAACATAATGAACTAAGAGTAATAAAGTAGCAACTATAAAGGATACTAATTTTTCTGTATTTTTGATAAAAATATGCAAGCAAAAATAAAGTAAAGCAAAACTAAAACAAAGTAAAGGATGTGCGTGCGAAACTCCCCTTGCAGAAATCTTCTTTTTTCCTGGCAACGGCGCCAGAAAATAGCTTGATTGCGGTGCGGTGATGATGTAGATGACCGACCAGTTGGGAACCCTAAGAGAAGGTATGATGAGCACATCAGCAAGTTTTCCCTCAGTAAGAAACCGAGGTTTATCGAACCAGTAGGAAAAAGCCAAACTTCAGAAGGTGATGCCTGCTAGCTTCGCGACAGCTCCGGACAATTTATAAGGCGCCTCGTCCAGGGCTTTGCTTTGCACCAGCAGAAACGTGGAACCTGCACACAACACAACCAAGAACTTTGCTCCCAACTTACGATGAGGTTGTCAATCTCACCGGTTTGCTGTAAACAAAGGATTGAGCGTATCAAGTGGAAAACAATAGTAGTATGCGAGAAAGTAAACAGTGCGAGTAAAAGCAAACAGTAATAGCAATTTAAAGGAAATTGGACCGGGGTCCACAGTTCACTAGTGGTGTCTCTCCATAAGATAAATAACAACATGCTGGATAAACAAATTACAGTTGGGCAATTGATAGAATAAAGATAACGTACATATGTCATGAGGATCACTATGAGATTTAATCTGGGCATTACAACAAAATACATAGACCACCATCCAACTGCATCTATGACTAATAATCCACTCGCGGGGATATCATCCGAACACCCCTCGAGTATTAAGTTGCGAACAACAGATAACTGCATTAAGCACAGTGTGTAATGTAAACAAAACGAATGTCCTTGGACACAAGAATGTTGTTTTCTCCCTAGTGGCAACAACACATCTACAACCTTAGAGGTTTCTGTCACTCTGATGCGGATGGTGTTGACATATAGATCACCGACCAGTTGGGAACCCCAAGAGGAAGGTATGATGAGCACAGCAACAGTTTTCTCTCAGTAAGAAACCAAGGTTTGTCAGTCCAGTAGGAGAAAGCCAAACTTAAGAAGGTGATGTCTGCTAGCTTCGCGACAGCTCCGGACAATTTATAAGGCGCCTCGTCCAGGCTTTGCTTTGCACCAGCAGCAACGTGGAACCTGCACACAACACAACCAAATACTTTGCTCCCAACTTACGATGAGGTTGTCAATCTCACCGGTTTGCTGTAAACAAAGGTATGAGCGTATCGAGTGGAAAGTAATAGTAGTATGCGAGAAAGTAAACAGTGCGAGTAAAGTAAACAGATGATAGCAATGTAAAGGAAATTGGACCGGGGTCCACAGTTCACTAGTGGTGTCTCTCCATAAAATAAATAACAACATGCTGGGTAAACAAATTATAGTTGGGCAATTGATAGAATAAAGATAACGTGCATATGTCGTGAGGATCACTATGAGATTTACTCTGGGCATTACAACAAAATACATAGACCTCCATCCAACTGCATCTATGACTAATAATCCACCCACGGGGAATCATCCGAGGACCCCGTGAATATTAAGTTGCGAACAACAGATAACTGCATTAAGCAAAGTGTGTAATGTAAACAAAGCATATGCCCTTGGACATAAGAATGTTGTTTTCTCCTTAGTGGCAACAACACATCTACAACCTTAGAGGTTTCTGTCACTCCCCCAGATTAAATAGAGGCATGAACCCAACTATCGAGCATAAATACCCCCTCTTGGAGCCACTAGTATCTACTTGGCCAAGATAGATACTAACAACGGAGAGCATGCAAGATCATAAACAACATAGAGATAACATAAGATAATATTCAGCACATCAACTCAACATAACACCAATATTCATCGGATCCCAACAAACACAACATGTAGAATTACATAACGGTGATCTCGATCATGTAAGGCAGCTCACGAGATCTAAATATGAAGCACATGGTGGAGAAGACAACCATCTAGCTACTGCTATGGACCCATAGTCCAAGGTAATCTACTCACTCATCGCGCCGGAGGCAAGCATGGCGATGAAGAAGACCTCCGGTGGCGATTCCCCTCTCCGGCAGGGTGCCGGGAAGAGCTTATGGACCCTCCCGATCTCGGGTCGACGACGGCGGCGGATCGCGATGTGTTTCTAGAAAATTGATCGAGTACTTAGGTTTTTCCCGTCGGGGGGTCTTTATAGGCGAAGGGGCAGCGTCAGAGGTGGACCAGGGTGGTCTCACCCATAGGGGGCACGGGCCAGGGGCAGGCCGTGCCGCCCTATGGTGAGGCCAGCCTCTGGCTTGGCTCTGTCTCCTCTTTGGTCTTCTGGAAGCTTCGTTTAATATCTGGATGTTCGGCTTTTGTTTCATCCAATTCCGAGAATATTTCCTGTGTAACTTTTCTGAAACACAAAAACAACAAAAAACAGGGAACTAACACTGTGGCATCTTGTTAATAGATTAGTTCCGGAAAATGCATAAAAACGCCACGAAGTGTAACGAAACACTAAGCAAATGGTGTAAAAACAAGCATGGAGCATCAAAAATTATAGATACGTTTGAGACGTATCAACATCCCCAAGCTTAACTCCTGCTCGTCCTCGAGTAGGTAAGTGATAACAAAGAAGTAATTTTTGAGGTGACATGCACCTACACAATCTTGATTGTAAAGCATTGAGTGCTGGGATCAAAAGAACTTAAAACATGGGCATGAAAGATATAATCTTGATAGAAGAAACTTAGCAACCATGTTATAACATGAAAAAGAACACAAACGAAAGATCATGAAAATGAAACAATGAAAGTCAAACGTGTGTTCAAATCATATGGAAAAACATACAAATGGTTTTCAACTTGTCCTTCATGAGAGAGCAAAACATAAATGCATAGGACACCTTCAAGTTTAAGAGGGCGACTAGATACAAATAATTTAAGAACAAGTGAAACCAACTTCATGAATCAATCAATGAAAACTTTGGGACAATGCACATTATACTCAGAATGACAACTATGCTCTCTTAGATGGTGCATAAAGATAGAAGGTGGTGACTCAACATAAAAGTAAAAGAAAGGCCCTTCGCAGAGGGAAGCAGTGATTAAACATGTGCTAGAGCTTTTCATTTGTAAAACAGAGAGATAAAAATTGGGTTTTGAGAGGTGGTTGTCTTTGTCAACGACTGGTAATGAGGTTCTTACTATCTTCCATACAAAAATGAAGCAAGTTTTTGAGAGAGATTGGCACTTTTGTGCTCTTTTATAAAGCTTGGCACTCCTCCCCACCTTTTTTCCTTTCTCAAACCATGGCTAACCGATTCTATCGGGTGCCCACCAACATTCACATACCATGGAGGAGTGCCTTTTTTTTCCTTTTTTTTGGAATGAAACAATATGGAAGATAGCAAATCCGACTACTACGTCCCCATGAGCTGAAAACAGTGTCACAAAATGAGAAGTATTTTGAAGGTTTTTTCAAAGGTAGCACATGAAAATTTACTTGGAATGGCTTGGAAATACCATGCATAGTAATTTATAGTGGACACATTAGAACAACTTGGTTTTTAGGAGTTGGATGCACGAGTAGAGCTCATACTCAGTACAAATTGAGGGCTAGCAAAAGACTGGGAGCGACCAACTAAGTGAGCAATAACGGCCATAATCATGCAAAGCGACAAAGCAACATTAAAAGAAGCATAAGATGGCATCAAAAGTCAAAAACTAAATGATCATAGAGGCTTATGGCGACTTTGTATGAGTCAAACATGTGTAAGCATGTGCCAAGTCAACCCAAATAAAGCATCAAAGGAGAAAACCAAATTAATGTTTCCAAATAATAAAAACAACGCATGATTTTTTTCAAAGGCTCATTAAGAAATCTCAGTCATTTGAGACAAGTCATGCTACAGAAAAACCACTAGGCATACTACCAAAAAGACATCAAGCACGACATGCAAAAGCCTAGGCCGCAGTCTAAACAAGCTCCTTTTTGTACCACTTTTTTGCATATTTTTTTCTCTTTTCCAACACCATTCGAACCTTTTTGAAATAACTCTTTTGATGAATACCAACATGGACCAGAGGTCAAAATACACCTTGATGCAAAGATATAACAAGATCTGAACACAAATCAAGGCGAAAAATGAAAACTAAAAGCACTAGCAGAAAAAGAGAACACTCGTTGAACGATAAGAGTGAAAAAAAGGAGTGTTCTTGGCAAATGAAAAGCAAGGCAACTTCTCCAAAAGAAATTTGTTGGGGTCCAACCATTTATTGCAGCAAACAAAACTAAACAAAACTGAAAACTAAAAACAACTGACACTCCAAGAAAAACGCATAGTGCATGAAGCAATAAAAATATAGTGTGTTGAAAGGTGACCTGATTTTTGCCGATGAAGAAGGGGTGCCTCGGGGGCATCCCCAAGCTTTGATGCTTTTACCTCTTGGATATTTCTTGGGGTGCATGGGCATCCCCAAGCTTGAGCTTTTGTCCATTCTTCAACTCATCTCATCATTTCTCCAATCCCTAGACTTGAAAACTTCCTTCATACAAAACTAAACACAATTCTATTAGCAACATTAGTGTAAGCATAATAATGAATAAACCCCTTTTTGCTTCAGATTTCAACTCAAAACCACCACATATAAAGCATATACTACTGTAGCAACTTCCCCAAAAGTTCTGTGATCAAAAGAACTCAAAAAGAAAGCGATAAAGAGGCAAACACAAATAGTGGCAGAAATCTGTCTAAACAGAATAGCTGACAAAGGTCAAATTTTTAGAGGGTTTTCTGTTGCTCAAATCACAAAGTGTATAACTAATGAAAGTTTGGATATAACCTGGGGCATATGCACAAGAAAGCTCAGGTCAAAAAGATATTCTGATAATTTTCACGAATTTTTACGGTGCAGCACCGAAATCTATTTTAGGACAGCAACATCCCTAAATCTTACCTCACTCAAATTAGAAGCTTCTCGTGGCACAACAACAAAATAAAAAGGATAAGGAGCGGTTATTACAGTATTAATAACTTTCAAGACTCAAATAAAAGAAAAAGAACTGAAAGTAAAATATTGGGTTATCTCCCAAGAGTGCTTTTCTTTAACGCCTTTGAGCTAGGCGCATAAAGTGCGAATCAAGTAACATGAAGTGATGAAGCATCAAGCTCATAATTTTGCTCTAAGAATATAATCAAAAGTAATTTCTTCCTTTCCTAGGGATGTGTTCCATACCTTTCTTGAGTGGGAATTGATATTTAATAGTGCCTTCCCTCATATCAATGATGGCACCTACAGTTCGAAGAAAGGGTCTTCCCAAAATAGTAGGACATGAAGCATTGCATTCAATATCCATAACAAGAAAATCAACGGGAACAAGGTTATTGTTAACCATAATAAGAACATCATTAATCCTTCCCAAAGGTTTCTTCTTAGCAACATCGGCAATAGGAACATCATAATAAAACTTTTCAAGCGGTGGTAAATCAAGCATATCATAAATTTTTCTAGGCATGATAGAAATACTAGCACCTAGATCACATAAAGCATGGCAATCAAAACCATTAACATGCATATCAATGATGGGTTCCCAACCATCTTCTAACTTCTTGGGAATAGAAGCCTTTTGCTTTAACTTTTCATCCCTAATTTTCATGAGAGCATTGGTAATATGCTTAGTAAAATCAATATTTATAGGACTAGCATTAGGAGTCAAAGCAAGCTTTTGTAAGAATAAAATAACTTCAGATATATTGCAGCCATCAACATCAAAATCATTAAAAGAAATAGAGTTATCATCTCCTACTTTGTATAATACCACTCTATGAAGATGCAGTACTTTCCTAATCTGCAAGGCAGGCTGATTTTATCTTAATGTGTTCTAAGTGGCTTACTTAAGCAGAGATGTTGTCCTGCAGAACATCTTTTAAAAAATGCACCTATGTGATTCTGACTGTTAAATGTCGCAGTTTATGAGAGTAGGGTGCTCTTCAATAAACTCATGAAAGGCCTCGGAGTATGACGTATAAGCTCCAAACCGCGGGAAAGTCCCATGATAGCCTAGTATCGGTCAAGGCTTTGTGTGAAACTAGATTCACAGAAAACTTGCAGTTCAAGGCCTAGTCTACTGTTCAAGTAGCAGTCTAGTGTAGCATAGAGATGTAGGTGAAAGTTCAACTTAACAGTCTCCACTGCAGCACCGGTATATAAATAATGTTTTGGAACCTAAGGCAACTTTATGTGCCTCTAGGATTTGGTGGGGGATTGTTGGAATTTTGGCCTTTATGGCCCAGCCTATAAATAGAAAATCCAATAATTCCTAAATCCTAGAGGTCCATGTGGCCCATTCATGCATGACAAGGGGTGGAACAAATGTTTAGTCCCACCTTGCTAGTTTAGAAGGAGTTGGACCAACATATAAGGTGAGCTCTTCCCCTTGTGGTAAGAGTGTGCGAGAAGAAGGCCCTCTCACACGCGCTCCTCCTCCTCCTCCGCCCGCCTCGCCACGCCTCGTCACGACGCGCGCGCGCCGCGGTTTGCGGAATGTGCATCGGTGCCGAGCCTTTCTTTTTTCACGCATGACTGGACTACGGGACTGAACGGTCATACGGAAGCTAAAACGTCTGCCTGAGTGGAAAATGAATACGAGCCTGTTCGGTTCATCTTCTGCTATTCGTTTCACCTCCCGGCGCTGCCTGTTCGCCTCCCTCTGTGGCTATATAAGAGAGGTCGCTCCTCTCAGCGTATACACAACACAGACCATCCACTGCCTCTTCGTTCCAGAGCACTGCGCTGCCTCACAGTCTTCCACATCCCGTCCTGCGGCGTGCACCGTGAGCCGGGACAGTAGGCCTCCGGAACCCCATCTCTTGCGATCCTGTACGGGAGAGAGGCGATAAGGTCTTTGGGGAGCGCTATGCGCGACTACTGACAAGTTCTTCATCACGGACGACCATGAGGAGGACCTCTTCCCCAAACGAGGACTTCTTCCCGACATCGACGACCTCTTCAGCGACATGTCTCTCACCGACGACAACACCAACAACGGTTCTGCATCGGCACCGGCTCCAACACCGTACGTGTTTCTCTATCATCTGCTTCAGATCATGCCCTTGTTCTTTGTGCTCTCAATCTGTCTAGACATGCTGTCGTTCAATCCAATATTGTTAGCAAATTGTCTAGACCTATTTCTTGTGTACTATCTACTGCGTATCATGATTAGTTTAATCTCTATTAAATTAGTCATGTTCTGTTTACTCCTTTTACGGATTAAATCATTTGGTAAATTGCTCAAATTTTCAACAACATCTTGAGTTTGTTTTCATGTATTTTCTTAATAGTTTATATGCACGTGTTGTATGCATGTGGGAGTGGGACACAAATCACCACCTCCGGTTGGCATCAAGCTGAAGCGCTAGCTTTGCCAGTGGCCTTCCATGCGGATATTGTGAGGTTTTGGTCATCGATCCAGTCTGCCATATTACAATCCGGGGATGATGCTCTAATCGTTGTGACAATGCTATCTGAAATGATAGTCAAATATAATAGGGATTCAAAATATCCTCACGACAATCCTGATCTTGGTGTTGCTGCCGATCTACTAGCTAGCGAGTAAACTAGTCCGGAGTCCGGACGACATGTGCATGGCATCGACACGTACGCAAACGGCCACATGATCCAAGGCCTACCTGGCTATCTTGTTGGGCAAATCTTAACACTCGAAAAGGGCAGCAGATGAGCACCGTGGACCAGCGTGCCCACACCGTATAGATCGATCGTGGCGTCACGGGCGCTTAACCTGCACAATTATATGCGTGCACAGGCGCAGCGCAAACACATGTGATGGAGGCCGCATGTGACCGTCGCTTGTCGACAAGATTTGCACGCCGTTCAATATTTGTCTCTATTAATAATATTGCTAGAGGTATCGTCCGTGGCTCGTAAGTACGTTTTTAATCCACCAAAGTACGTCTTCGTCCAACTAAATAAAATTACCCACTACTGCCACCCATAAGTCAAAATAACGGTTTGAAAAAAATCCAGCGCGTCGCCCTCGCACCCGATCCTCGATGGCGACAAGGATTCCCTGCGCGTCTCCGCAATGGCGGCCGTCCTTGCCTCGATGAGTAGACCGCTTACAGGCGGCTGGGCGCAGACCGGTGGCGGCGGCCGGAGGCCGAGCTGGCACGCTCCTGCATCCTCCATCGCCAGAGGACATCGTCAGCAGCAGGGTAGTCGGCGTCAGCCGGAAGGGCAGCGGGCAGAACGGCCGGTGGAGCATGGCAACACGCGTCTCCGCAGTGGCGGCCATCCTCGCCCCGACGAGCAGGTCGCTTTACAGGCGGCTGGGCGCACGCCGGTGGCGGCGGCCAGAAGCCGAGCTGGCACGCTCCTACATCCTACATCGCCGGAGGACATCGTCTCGAAGCTAGGGAGCAACAGGTTAGTCGGCATCGGCTGAAAGGGCAGCGGCAGCACGGCCGGTGGAGCATAGCAGCATGCCCGCTTGCGGTCGGGGCAGAGCAGGGTACGTGTGACGCAGCACGAGAGGCGGCCGGTACGCTTACATGCGACTAGGAGCGGGCCGGTGGCGGCGGCCGGAGGCGGAGCTAGCACGCGTGGCAACGGGGTTGCGTGTGGTGAGCAAAGCTGAGCTGAGCTAGGGGTGAGGATGATGGAAGGGGATAAAGTTGGGGTCGTCGATGGTTGTACTGGGTCGGTTCTGCTAGGCCTAGCTCGTGTGGTGGGCCAAACAGGTATCGCTGCTTCTTCTTCTTTTTTCCTATTTCTTTTTTCCATTTAATTTTAGAAAAAAAGAGAAGGAGAGGGCTTGGGAGAGGTAAGACCGCCGATGGAAAGCGTGTTGCATCGTGCCTAGCAAATGATTCATTGGCCATACCGATGACTGCACGTAGGCTAGATGTAAATCATGTCTGATTTTTTTGTTCATAATAGTGTTATTGTATTCACATGTGGTTTCTTATGCAAAGTATTTGGTAAAAATATTACAATATTCCTTGCACCAAAATAAGAAATGCCACAATTAAAGAACTTTCGATCCATGCACCCCACCTCTTTTTGCCCGTGATTTTTCTAAATCTTGCAGCTGCAGTGACTCACATCTTATAACAAGAATATTTGTATTTCTCAATATGTCTTTTTATGTTATGCTAATAAATGTTGGTTGTGATTTTTCTTTGTTATGGTGTGTTTTGGATAGAGTATATACATAACGATAAAAGATATGCAATAAAATTAAATTGGAGGCAGCGCACGAGAATATTTGTTATTTTCGTAGAAGTCCGAAGTTGATGCATGGATAGGCGAATCCTCGCAGAACGATGGCCGTCGAGGAGCAGTCTGTGATGCTGCTACTCGAGCCAACTATAATATAATCTGTACAGTGAGTTTTGAGTAATAAAAGGCAGTGGGGGACTCCCCTGCAGTAAACGTTTCAAAATAACTATAGATGTGAAGGAGCCATCATCGGTCTATAGTAGCGACGTTAGCTAGGAACAACAATGGCGACCATGAAGAGCCGATATTGATAGGTAATGGCCGCGGATTGCACCTATGATTGAGAAGACCGTAGCAACGCACGGGGTTGTTTGCTAGTTATTAACAACTTGTTATTAACAACAAGTCTCGCTCGCCGCGGAAAACTACAACAAGCGGAAGGGGAGTGGCAGCGCAATTGGTACAACGGCGCGTGCTCCGTCGTCCACCACGCGAGACGACAACAGTGTACGTATGAGAAGAGATTGGTGCACATGGGCACGACTGCTCTCTCTATTTACAAAATTTTGAAAATTTAAGATCTCACATTTTTATGTCTACAAAAATTATGAGGTTAAATATATAGATAGATATATACAAGAGAAGTGTATGGAAAAAAAGTCTCATTAAAAAATACGTTGTATTTTTGGAAATATTAAAATGAATTTCTGAGAGAAAATAGTAGTAATAAAATAATAGTACAATAGTATATTTTTTGTCAGAAATTTGTCTTTTTGTATTTCCCAAAATAAATGTATTTTTTAACGGGACTTTTTTATGTGCGTTCCTCATGTATATATCTTTCTATTTATTTAACGCCCTAATTTTTAAACACATAGAAGTGTGAGTTTAAAATTTTCAAAAAAATGAAAGTAAAGAGATCACTGGTGCCCATGTGTCAAAGAGACTTTCCAACGTCGTATTCCTTATCCATCCATCAGTTACATCTTGTCTCCAGCCCGATACGCCCTGCCCGTCGGTTCCCACGCAGGCATGCAACTTGCGACTACGACGGTGTAGCGAAAGGAGGTGGCGTCCGTGGGGTCTGCGACAAGCTCTTTTCTGTCGACATTTCTGGGTGGGCTTCACCAACTGGTCACAATGTAAAGAATTAGTACTCCCTCCGTCCCGATTTAAGTGATACAATCACCGTTTTGCAAAGAAGTTCTCATTCTTTTTCCCGACCAACCCCGCCATCCCTATCTTCTTCGTTCCCAAACATCCATCGCGACCAAAACCAGCGTCGCCGATTGCTCCGCCGCTCCTCGCGCGCGCTGCGACCTCGCCGTTGACCACGCCGCGCAGATCCTCCTCCTCCCTATGTACTCCCACGCTGATGTCGCATCCACAGCTGCTAGCCCCTCCATCGGCGAACCTGAGCACTCCTTAAAGATTCATTCTTGGGGTTGACCATGGCGATGCGGTGGCAGGGAACCCTAGCTCCAAGCCCTCCTCATAGCGCTCAACAGAGGGTGGATTCTCCGACCAGGTCCTTGTATCCAGGGCAGCAAGGTCTGCTCTAGGTCCTCGTGTCCTATATTTTATCAATTGGTTTCTCAGGTGCTGGCTTTGGGTCCTGCTCATGCAAGACGCAGCTCACAGAGGACGCGGAGACGAGGACCAATACTCTAATCACCCAAATTTTCACTTGTTTCACGGAATTTTGGGAAGCAATCATGTCAGGAAATAAATCATGAAATTTTGGGAAACAATTTACGAAACCAATCTCAGAATTTTAGGACTGCTACTAATCATCTGGAGTAATTCCAGGCAGAAACTTTCTTCAGCCACGACTTAGCGGGACTCGGGAGCAGCTTGTGGCCTGGAGCTAGAGCCTTTTACTCTTTGGGAACGCACTTGATGGAGGTAGGGATGGGCTTCTGCAGCTGACAAGGGTATAGCTAATAGAGCCCGTTACTTTTCTACCCCTGAGGCCCGTTAAGCTAGGCCCAAGAATAATCATAGTCGAAGTACGAGTCCATGTCGTATACATACATTGTAATATGTATCGGATCCGACCGGTTCCTTGAGACCTGGCCACCTATATATAGGGGCCAGGAGAGGCCGGTCAGGGACAGATTGAGAGTAAGCCAAGTTGATCACCACGTTTATTCTTGATACACGCCTTGTTTGAATGATCTTTACCTTCGAGTTCATCCAACGCCCTATTCCCTCGATCCTAAGTCCTTCATCTTGGATAATTGTTGAGTTAACCCTCGTCAATTGGCGCCGACCGTGGGGACTCTGGGCGTTAGAATCATGAATTCGACGGCTTTTTCACTCTTAGCCAACAGAAGTCCAGAAGTCGACGGAAACCAGATATCCTTCGGGACCGTTGATTTTCAGCCTCATCCACCAAACTTTACTCCAATATTCGAGAGCCTGGATCAAGAGATAGACCTGACGATCGGAAGCCTAAACTTTCACGTCGGAACTTTGGGTTCGATTCGCCTTACAGATCCGGTGAAACCGGATCTGCCGGCAAGCGAAACCAAGACAATCACAATGTTCGAATCATCGGTGGGCTCTTTCAGGGATGCAAACTCACCGGTCAACTTTGCAACAACAGAAATTGCAGGAGAAAAAATCAAAGAACTCGACGAAACCATGGAGAATCTCGACCTAGGGGATCAACTCGAAGACCTCATGATCTGCTACGATGATGCTTCAGACAAATCAACAGACACATGGAAGACAGGACTAGAGCTTTATGAGGATGACAAAACTATCTTCTCAAGCTTCAACAGCAAGTTTGACAATCGGTACCAAGTATTCGCAATTGTAGGAGACAACTCAGAAGAATTTGACGACAACAACAACCTAGTACTCAACCCAGCAAACATAAACAGAGGAGCAAATCACCTAACGGAAGGCGAAACCGCAGACTCTCTGGCGAGCAGGGAAAAAGTTTGACTATCAGTCAAGGAGTGGAACATAATCAAAACAGCCGTAGAACACGGTATGCCCATACCAACAGATGCAAGCAAGAACATGCTCTTAGGGTACCATTATGCCTTAAGACAACAATCAAAGCAACTAGCAAGAGAAAGAAGCAAAATACAAAAAAGGAAAGATTCAGCCATTGCAGCAAGTGCAACTCTTCATAAAGCACGCAGCGACGCATCGTACACAAACAGCAAAAGGCACCGCAGGCACGGATCAAGAGTTGAAAACCTCGAACACTCAGAAAGGCGAAGCCTCTCCAAAAACCTCGACTTGTCCTTCCTATCGGTCGACGAACAAGGCAATATCATACCAAAGACACCAGAAGCAGCGCTTGTGGCTGCACAAATGTATCTGTACACAACACGGCCAAGTCCAGGAGACCCAAGGGAACATATGCATCGGGCAGCACTGCAAGGATTAAGAATGGTAGGCAACAAGTTGACAGCAAAATAAGAGGAGGTATATCGCAATAAAGGAACACATAAGCCTAGGTCACCACTCCGTCACAGCAGTCCTTGGCGCCAGAGTGGTAGCCGACGATCTAGATCATCATCGCCAAGACACCAGAAAAGCCCAAAGCATGGAGGAACCCGAAGGTCCAAGACTCCCACCAAGGCATATGACTACGAAGACGACGAAAAAGAGATGGGAGCGTCATGCTTTACTCATAGAGTTCAGGACAACACCAGTACCCAAGGGTTTCAAACTACCCCACGATCAGCAAAAATACGATGGATCCCAGGAGCCACAATCATGGCTCTCAGATTACCTGCAGGCAGTCAAAATATTAGGAGGAACGAAAGAGACAGCAATGCAAAGTATGCAATTACACCTCATCGGCGCAGCCTGGTCATGGTTGAGTAAATTAGAAAGAGGAACAATTGGAAGCTGGGAGGAACTCACAAAGCAATTCACGAGTAACTTCAAGTCAACATACAAGCGGCCAGCATCGATAGAAGAAGTCAAAGCTTGCGTACAACAACGCAATGAGACACTTAGGTCATATATTCAAAGGTGGAGCATCATCAAGAACTCCGCAGTCAAAGTTTCAGATGAGAGAGCAATTGATGCCTTCACGCTTGGGTTGCGACGAGGAGACCTAGTTGAAGAAATGGGCTGAATCAAGCCAAAGACAGTATCAGATCTAATGGACATAGCAAACAGCTTTGTGGATGGAGAAGATGCATGCAATAACAAACGGACGCGATCACCAGAAGATGACATGGGAAATAGATACACTGGCCAAAGGCGAAGATCCCGTAGCTATGACAACTATGGTTCTCACAGTCAAGTAGCCGTGGGATATAAAGACAATAACTATCAAGGAGATGACCGCAGAAACTCAGGATACCGCAGCTACGGCAGAGAAGACTTCAGCAATAGCAAAAGGTTCCAGTCAAGAGAACCTCGAGAATACAACCCGTCACCAGAAGATATGCTAAACGGACCATGCCATATACACTCCATGTTCGTTGATGGGAAAAGGGTGTCGAGAAACGCAATGAAAGATTGCAAAACATTCCTAAAGCTTCAGGAGGCAGCAGTCAACAAACAAGCCGAAGCAAAGAGGCAAGGTTATGAAGGAAACACAAGCAATGGACCTACAATGATTCAACAGGAAAACAATAGAGCTTCACAAGGTCAAAACCAGCCAAGCCAAGGAAACGACAATGACAGAGGATATATCCCGTCCAAAGGGCACATCACAGCAATGATATAACCAGTCCCAAAGTCGAACAAAGAGGAAAAGAGTATAACTCGACAAGTGAACCTAGCAGTAACATCGCCTCCAGCAACCACGGAACATCTACACTGGTCCGAACAACCCATAGAATTCAGCAGAGAAGATCACCCTATAACAGTACCTCGGCCGGGAAACGCGCCTTTGGTACTCAAAGCTCAGATCGGGACATACGACATTGAAAGAGTGTTCATGGATGCAAGGAGCGAAACAAACCTGATATACGCAAAGACACTTCGAGCAATGCACATATCACTGGAATTCCTGAAGCCAACAGACTGCTCCTTCCATGGAATCGTACCAGGGAGTGCCAACTATCCATTGGGTCGAATAGCACTCAACGTTTGCTTCGGTAATCACCAAAACTATGGAAGAGAAAAGCTCGACTTCGAAGTCATGGACTGGCCCTCCCAATATCACGCGATCCTCGGGCGACCCGTGTTTTCACAATTCATGGCGGTACCTCACTATACGTACCTGGTATTCAAGATGCCAGGACCAAACGGGATTATCACAGTAAAGGGAATCTTCGAACTCTCAGATCTATGCGAAAAAGAATTCCACAAAATGGCGCAAAACTTTGGCATGATAGCCAACTATGGAGAACCTAAGGGTAAAGCAGCAAGCATGACTACAGGTGTCACAAAACAACTAGAAGGACATCCAGCAGAGCCAAAAGCAAAAAAACTACGAGTACAGTCATCAGACCCAAAGGAAACTGCAGTGGAAGAAGAGAATATCTCCATAACATAGACAACAAGCGTACGGAAAATGTTAGGAAAGTAGAGTAGGAAAAATAAGGCTATTAAGCCACGAGTTATCCTAGGGCAATGCCCTCTAGACCCATAACACAGGTCACTGGCAGGGTCTCTTGGGACAACCCATGTATCTTGTATTCAGGCATAATAAAAAAAGACAAGTTCCTCCTTTTCGAGTCTACAAGTCTTTGCAAAACAAATATCAAGCTCTACACTATGGAATTGCAGCAAA